>JADRCC010444719.1:0-12051 GCA_019843855.1 Hylomyscus alleni
TTTATGATAAAATAACTACTTTGGGCCTTGAATACATCATTTCCTTTTTGTTCTCAGGATTTCTGGGAGTAATGCTGGGTTTCAGCCACTTACATATTATGTTGCTTCAACATAATGCATCTCACAGTACTCTGATATACACAATTTGATCTCTTCAAATACAATTTATTTACATTGTTATCATCTAATCAGTAAATTTCTGAATATTCACCATTGAAAATAAAGTCACAATTTAAAAATCATACATCAAATTTAACTCTTATATGAATCATTATTTTCCATGAGAAAGAAAAGAATTACTTTTCCTCCATTTTTGTTATCAAACTTCTCTTCTATTAAAAATGTAAAGGTAAAATGCTAACATTTCTCCCTTAAGAACCAAGTGTTACCTAATGAGCAATGTCTGCCTTGCTCTTATTCAATGATCCACATCACACAGGTGATTTCTGTTGTTTTAAAGCCCAGTGGAATTTGAATAAATGAATATTGTGCCCTTCTGTTACCTGAAAAGTAATCACATACAGTACTTACAGAGAATAGGGATTAAAGTCTGTCGTTGAAAAAGTCATACTGAAAAAAAGTTAAGTCTTTCATTGACTCCCTCCCACATCTTAACAAGTGAACATTATCTGCTATATATAACAAGGCACTTCATAGTCATTGTTACATGCCATCTTTCATAAGGGATTACAGCTTTCTAAGGCAGAAAATAAATTTCCATGTCATGGAAGACACTGTTCTGGTTATCCTTGGCCTTCATTCTTATCCTCTCTACAATCTGGTTAGGGAGATGTGCTTCGATGATTATAAAGATGAGTAACCCAGGGCTCAGAGGCATGAAAAACTTAGACAGAAACACATTTACTAAGCTGCAGATAAAAGTATCAGTATCTCTTCTTTCTCTCATTCGTCCTTTCCGCAGACAAGCATATTCTCTCTCTCCCTCCCTCCCTTTTTCCATTCCTCCCTCTCCCTCTCTACATTTGATGTTTTAGTTAAGAGTCTAGAGTCAGTCATCACTCTAACACTGAAATAATATTTATGTGCCTGACAGTGACAAAATTACAATTTGTAATAAATATTATGTCATGAGAATATCTCTCTAGATTCATATGTGAAACTCATTACATCAGTTCAAAAGTAACTTCTAGGTTTACACACATTAGTAGAAGTAATATCATTTTGTATTGCAAACATATGTACAATGCCTTTCGAAATAATTTGTATGACAATATTGGATTGTCATTATATCATAAAATCTAGAGAAGGAATCCCTTGGTATATTTACTTGCTATTATTTCAAACATTTGAAGATAAAATATCCAGAAGAATAGAAATTCTATATATTAAATAATACAGCAAATAATACTAGCATAGCCTTTAATCCCCTTCTTAAAAAAAAAGGCATTCTGTATGGAATTACAAAATCTTTCTGTACGATTTCAATTGAACAAAACTATCAACGTATTTTACATAAATGATATTGAAATGAAAGTGGTGATATTTCCCGTTAATTTCCATTTTAATGTAAAATAAACCAACTTTCTTTCTCCATTTTTTACCACAGGCAGGGTTCAGTAGAAGTTTATGTCAGGTCACATGCTCAGGATGTCAATGTCTTGACTCGGTGGCAGCTGTGTAAGTTTGATCTAAGATCTTTGTAAATAATGTTGTTAATTAAGAAGAGACTTGAGGCCCCAGGGAGGCAGGATGCCTGGTGGGAGGGGAAAGCACCCTTTCAGAAGCAAGCGGGAGGGGGAAAGGGATGAAGAACTGTGGGAGGGGGCACTGAGCGGGCAACAACTGCAATGTAAATAAATAAAATAATTTCAATAAACAAAAAGAAGTCTTAAAGTAAATTGGAGCCATGAACTTTGTGCAATCATTTCCAACAGATTAAACACTCAATATTTGATGGATGACTACTTCTATTGTAGATTATTATTATTTTTTGCTTGTGTATATATCTTTTGCTGAGGGCATGTTGATAAAATAATCACCAATGCGGCTGACTGTTCTTTCTGACACTTTACTCTCACCTTCTTCTCCACCTCCACAGTTACTCTTACAATAGGTCATGCGCTTTTACCATTTTTAAGCACATCCTGCCAACTGTTTGTGAGTTATGTGGGCCCTCTCTCTGCCAGAATTGATGGACAATTACTGAGTTAGTCATACTCTGACAGTTTAATTAAGGACCTGTAATGACACCAAACGTTGTTGTTTTCACCTCAGAAGCTCTCGGACCTGTAGTTCTAATGAATGTGGAATGAGGTTGAAGACATGACCTTGGGCTAGGGTAAAGGATTGGCTATAGGAAATACCAAAGAGGTCATCTGCCTTGCATTTACAATTCTAAATTTATAATTCTACTGGAATAAAACACATTAAATAATAAGATTTACTCTTTTTAATCTCAGAATCAATGCATGGAACAATTTTTTTCACAAGATTTTTTTTTATCCAAAGATGCATAAGTCCCAGCTATTTCCAGCAGTAGCATCTGCTGCTTCGCCAGTTTCCACAGGGATGAAAGCATGTTGATTTTCACCGCACTTGTTCCAGTCTGGAATCTGGTTAAAACATGCAAACAGTTATCTTGCCAGCTGAGAGGTGCAATCAAGTAGAACCCTTTGAATGATGGTATTCACCTGCAATTATGTTAATTCAGCTGGTATTTTCAGTCATGAAATAAGTGTGGTTAATTTTTGAATAGTCTGAGTAAGAAAAATAATAAAATGATAGAGCTTTGTAGAAGGACAGATGCATATTCTTAGAAAACATAATTTTAACTACTTTAAAGCTCTTCAATTAAAGTTTGCATTCTATTTTGTAAGATACTTGTTTGGGATAGATTTTAGAAATGAAATGGGTTCTCAAGTACATCTTAGATCATTGTTCAAGGTAAGGAATGAGCATCATAAGTATTTTCTCTTATCCAATGTAAAGCTTCATCATTATCCACATTTAGATTCAAATTAGTAAGAACCCAAGTTGAGACTATATTTTAGAGCTATGGTGTTTGTGAACTTGGATGTCCTATGTATTCTTACAGTCAAGAAAGTGTAGAAGAGCCAGGCAGTGGTGGCACATGCCTTTAATCCCAGCCTTTGGGAGGCAGAGGCAGGTGGATTTCTGATTTTGAGGCCAGCCTAGTCTAAAGAATGAGTTCCAGGACAGTCAGGGCTATATAGAAACCCTGTCTCAAAAAACCAAAAAGATAGAAAGAAAGAAAGAAAGAAAGAAAGAAAGAAAGAAAGAAAGAAAGAAACAAAGAAACAAAGAAACAAAGAAAGAAAAGAAAAGAAAGTATGGGTGGAACAGGAAAAGAAAATCTAGTGTGTTGTTGAACACTTTTCTTGGTATTATTAAAATGAAATTTTGGTAGATTTACTCATTCAGTTACTGAAAGTCTTTTTAATAAAAACCAACCGTTCACACTGAGACTCTCCATCCATGAAACACATGTAGAATGAAAATGTTGAGGATTATTTAAAAGGTGAGAATATGAGTAATGTAACTTAAAATATAGGTTTAAGACAAAAACATGGAGTTTGCTTATGGGCCAGCTACTCCTGGCAATGGGGTGTGTCCTGGAGTGTCATTGATATACCCAGAGAAACTCTATGGGAAAAAAATCTTATTCTCCCTTTGTCAGCAGAGGAGTCAGTTTCAAATAGTTTCTTGAGTAGTGGTAGGACCCCCATGGTTTCCATGAGTCGATGTTTGTTTGTTTGAAAACTTCTGAGAGGAGAGAGCGAGAGAGAGAGACAGAGAGAGAGAGAGAGAGAGAGAGAGGAAGAGGGTGAGGGAGAGGGAGAGAGAGAGGAAGAGGGTGAGGGTGAGGGAGAGGGAGAGGGAGAGAGAGAGAGGGTGAGGGTGAGGGAGAGGGAGAGGGAGAGGGAGAGGGAGAGAGAGAGAGAGAGAGAGAGAGAGAGGAAGAGGGTGAGGGTGAGGGAGAGGGAGAGGGAGAAGAGAGAGAGAGAGAGAGAAAGAGAGAGAGAGAGGGAATTAGTGAATAGGGGGTGAAGAGGATATGGGAGGAGTTGTGAGAGGGGAATATGCAGAATGCATTGGATAATAGATTTTAAATAAAAAGTTCTTTTTAAAAATTTAATTGTTCATAAGTTGACAATTAGAAAGTAATTGCTGATATCCAAAGGCTTTGAACATTAATTATCTCTGTTGGCAATGTATCAAGTTTTCCACTTCATTAAGATAATAATGCTGGGCAGTGGTGGCGCATGCCTTTAATCCCAGCACTTGGGAGGCAGAGGCAGAGGCAGGCGGATCTCTGAGTTTGAGGCCAGCCTGGCCTACAGAGTGAGTTCCAGGACAGCCAGGGCTACACAGAGAAACCCTGTCTCAAAAAACAAAAAACCAAAAATCAAAACAAAACAAAAAATCGGAATAAAAAAGAAAAAAAGATAATACCACAGATTTTCAGGTGCACATCAGATAAAAATAGTCATTATGGAAGAAGGAGAACTAGTCACTAAATCACTAAACACCACAGAAACTTCCAACTTCTAGATAGTGTCATGAGAGGATTATGATGCCTGTAGGTCATAAGGATAAGGTAGAAGCAGTTTAGAGGGCTTTAGGAGAATTTGATAGCTAGTTAGTTGTACAGTGGCCAACCCAATCCATCTCCTTTTCAGCTCCTTAAAGTTGTTGCCTCTTACATCTCAATCTGTTCCAAGTAGAATTAATTGTACATAGTAGAGCAGTACCCCAACTTCTTTCTTAGTGAACACCATTCACGGGGCATTGCACAAATAATATCTACAAGCATCTAACTGTGAAGGGACAGTCAAACACCTGCTTCCAACTCTTGATGTTGTAGCATCTCACTATACCCATGAAGGTCTGTACCCAAAAAGTTAACATTTTATGATTTTATTTCCTTCACTTTCTCTCCATTTACGTTTCTCTACTTCTTTGGTATGGCTTATGGTTTTCTATGGACTATTACCCTGGGTAGATATTAGGTATCAGCTACATTATCTGGCTTCTAGGAAACAATTGAAAATTCCTATTATTTAAGCCACGTATTAATAATATATGTAGAGGCACATGGCAAACACCTCACTAAGCACTTTCTGTATGACTCCAATCCTCACAGTCCTTTGACATACTTGAGATACTGTTACAGCTTTTCCAAATCTTAGAAGTAAAAA
Organism: Hylomyscus alleni; assembly: GCA_019843855.1. Lineage (NCBI taxonomy): Eukaryota > Metazoa > Chordata > Mammalia > Rodentia > Muridae > Hylomyscus > Hylomyscus alleni. Next base: position 5,181 of record JADRCC010444719.1, read on the forward strand.
TACATCATGGGGAGATGATATAATCAAGGGGGAGTTGGGGCTGAACTGAAGAAACAGGATCTAAAAAGTCAGGTTAAAACCATTATGGTTGTATTGTCTCTCTATCGAGTTGCACTATGTAGTCAAAGAAGAAAGGAAAAAGAGTGTTAGAGTATTAGAAATGTAGCAAACAAGGATTCAATTTCAAGTGTTAATTTCTATGTATGGAGAATTAAAGTTGTAATTCTGTTATCAGGGGCATACGGTTGTATATGATAAGGACCAAAATGAAACATAAGGAAAATTATAATTTCTTTGTGAAAACCATGTCCCTCATATAGATAGGAAAAATAATAACACTTACCTTAAACCCTATGAACAAATCCCGGTATCAGCAGCTTGGCTGTATAACTTTTGGAAGTTTCTTGCCCTTGCTTTGTTGATTCTCATTTTTTGTAATCTTTAAACACTAAAATATTATTGGTTTTTATACTTTAGACCTTAACTCAGGAAGCCATCAAGATGATCTGATGAGTTACTGATTATATATATATTTTTTAAAAAATGTGACTATGTACTAGATAATTATATAATGTTGCTATTAATTTTAAGCCATATGGAAAATATATGACAAACCAAACACATCAGTACACTTTTAACAATTAAAATATAAAGAGTTATCATTTAACCAAAATAGATGTTCTTAGTTTATGTTCCTCTGGCTATTAGTTAAAATAATGATTTTGTTGTTGTTGTTGCTGATGTTAAGAAAACCATGATAGCATTTATCACACATAGTATACTTGATAGTGAAACTGGCACTGTGCTATGTAGTATAATATTTTTCTTCACCATCGTGGTAGGGTACTCTGAAGTGAATTTTACTAAGTACATACTTCAAGAAAATTACTTGGAAGATACTAGAGTATGTACTTTACTAAGTACATACTTCAAGAAAATTACTTGGAAGATACCAGAGTATGTACTTTACTAAGTACATACTTCAAGAAAATTACTTTGGAAGATACCAGAAGCAAGAAATTATCACAGAACTAAGTCAAGAGGTCAAAGTGGGAGGCAAACCACATGTCAATGACGTCATGTCTCATATAGTCTACAGTCACAGGGAGATGGAATCCTATCATAGCTATCTTTTTCATATAAATGTATGGAGGCAAACTGGTTCATTGATTAGGTAAATCATACTGTTCATTCTACTGAGTCAAAACATTGTTAGATATATAGCTTCACTGATATGAACAGAGATTTTGTAGGTTAGATACAATAGACATGAGTATATAAAGAAGTGGGTCACATTAGCCATAGATGCCACTTGCACAATGGATAAATCATTTTGATGCCAGACCCATGTAATATCAAACAATGGTTCTCAGCTCAGTCATTAATTACTGGATAAGCTCGAAGCAAATAAGCCTTTTGAATCTTCAGTTTTGTTATTTGTTAAGTGGAAGGTTCCCTCCAAGGAATAGTGTGAGGATTAAGTTCATTAAGAAATTATGTAAATTGCCTATATAATATGCTGTGACCATTTTATTCAGAAAGTATCTCCAAATGCATGCTATATAAATACAAGTTTCATGTTCAAATACATAAATATACAAACTGAAAATTATAACCAACATCATTATTTTTCCCTCTTAAGTCCTTATTGTCTATCATTTCTTTAAATTGACAGTTATAAATGCATCAACTAAAAGCTCATATAGGGCATGTTGTCACAAAATAATTTCCCAGTCCACCTTGCATAATTCTTTGATGATTATTGAATAAGAGCTACTGCTCTTTCTCAAAGTATTTCTAGAATTTCCCTCATGCCCCTGAGATAATAACTGTTGGGCTCACTCAGCACTGGGATCATATTTTTTGTTCTCTATTCTGCTCCTAGCTAACCACAAATTTAAACTATAAACTTTCCAAAGAAGTTCATGATATTTTAACTCCTGTTTGAAAAACAAAAAGACACCGTGTTCTCCACTGATCAATAATGCTGTGGTTATTAGCTTTCCTAAAATATACTACAAAGTCATTAAGTATAGATCAATTGCTTCTAGAAACTGCAGCATTCAATTAGATGGAATTTGTTTAAAGTTCAACGTACTCTACCAAAGCAGATCTGTAGAGAGGAGTTGCAGGTGTACATTCAATTGGATACTATGCTCTATTCTGTACAAGCATGTGACTTTGCCATGTGTTCTCAGACACCAGTTTGCTAATTTTGCTCAAGTGATGTCAGAGACTTAAAAAAATTGAAATAGAAAAGCCTAGTTATGTTTATAAAGCAATAAAACTACACAAGTAAGTTGGCACTGGATATTTAAAGTACACTTAAGGTTTTTAAAATCTCAAAACAAAAGTAAACATATATTTTTAACAATGATTAACAAATGAGTGTCCACTACCCAGAATAGAATTTAAAGGTGGATCCTTAGGTCAATTAAAAAATATGCTATGAACAGGTACTTTGTACTAAATACACATAATATTGAACAAGGATAGAAATGTATTCATAAATTAGAGATTGTTCCTGTAAGACCAATGATTCATTATTTAAACCACATAAACCTTAGCTATTATAAAATATGGATAGAATGAAGACTAAACTATCTGACTCACAAGCTGTTCAGAACATAAATATGTACATGTGTATATTATGCAAGCATGTATAATCAACTTATGGTTCTATCATATTAACCACTAAACAAAGAATGGATCATTGGAAGAAATTATTTATCACACTCTTATGTCAGTTCCTCCTAACCTAAACATCATTTTAGACACAATTTATATATTTCCTAATAATCAACTCAAAACAAATCAAATTACTTCTATTCTTGTTATTCTCTAGTGATCTGAGTTACACAATGGTGCCTACATCACCCTGGAGTCTGAGGAAGCATATATTACCACACTTACTAACAACAAATCAGTCCCTGCTACACATCTGTCTCTCCATGAAAATGTAATATAACTAAAACAGAGTGCCTTACCCTTGGTACAGTTAGTTTACCCGAGCTACTGACAAGACCCCACCTCCAGTCTCTCAGTCTTATTTCTTTATGAAGCATTGCAAAATGACAAATTTACTTTCATCTGATTATCATTCCCTACATTTCAAGTGGAAATGCTCTCTTCTTAGCCTACCTATTTTTGGATTTCTCCTTGAAAAATGAATTAAAACATGCTTCCTTGCATGGTCAATTATAGAATCAAAACAAATCAAGGTTTGCCATTGTTCTTTTCCTAAAAAGACAAGATTTAGTTTCTAAAATATTTTAATTGCATAGCAACAGCATAATTGAGTTACTGTAGAAGAATGACCTGTAAAAGACTGATAGAAGAAAAGATTATTTTAAAATGAAAAAGATAATAAATGTAGCAAAAAACCCTCAAAAACAAAACAAATACAAACATAAAACATAAAAAACTGTTTTTAGGTGATATTAGCAATTAATATTTTTGGCTAACATATTCCTATGGGGTGAAGGACTTTTAAAATATCTCCTGAAGCAAAACACAGGTCAAAATTTCCAAACAGTAAACAGTATAATTAAATGTCTAAATTAATCTTCATCTTCACAGCTATCCCCAAAATAGTGCCATGCCTAACAATACAAATCTTACACAAACTAACAAATAAAATATTTCTAGTACATCTTCCAGACTCTCTGAAATACCTTTCTAAGTTAAAAACCTTAACAAAATATTTGCTAATGCTTAGTAAAAGAAACCATATCAGAAGCATATATATACATGATATATATAAATTCCTCATTCCTGCAAAGATTGGGTTTCTCTGTATAGCCATGGATGTCCTGGCGGTCACTTTGTAGACCAGGCTGGCCTCGAACTCAGAAATCTACCTGCCTCTGCCTCCCAAGTGCTAGGATTAAAGGCATGTGCCACCACCACCCAGCTAAAAATTATTCTTTTCCTCATATAAACTATGAAGACAATAGGATATGCAAGCACATCTCTCCTGAGTCACAAAGTTTCAGTGGGTAGAAATAATTGTTTTCCATTCATTCATGCTTCTTTGAAACATTGAAATATTTTCGTTCATCTCTGTCAACAATTTTTCAAATCCAAAGCATAAATCAAATACATTTAACTCTACTACATCATTGCCAGTTTTTATATTTTAGCTTTGTAGCTTTAAAAATATGTTAAATTGCCTTACTTGCACATGCCTGCATGTGTATCAACATTCCTCTTTCATAGAGAACTATAAATGACTTGACAGTATAAATAATAACCTTCATTCATTTATTGAGCATCAATTTTCTGTGAAACATTTATCCAAACCTTGTTTGCAAGTGCTGCAAAAATGAAGTGTAAAATCACCTCCTCAACCTGCATTTGTTCATTTTAAACTTACTGTTGGGTTGCAGTATTATACACAATAATCCTTATTGACTATGTGAGCAAATGGTACACCAGTGTGTAAAATATATAAGTAAAAGTATAATGACCTGCATTTAAATTAAAGGTACAGCTTGCAGTTTGTAACTTCCTGTAACAGCAGACACATTACAGCTATAAGGATCCTTATTTGTTTGAGTCAGTGAGATGATTCAAACAAATAAAGGCACCTTCAGCCATGGCAGATCACCTGAGTTCCAGCCCTTTGACCCACATAATGGAAGGAAAAAGCTGACTCTTGTAAACCTCTGTTGATCTCCATAGCTATGCTGTATCATATACACACACATTTGCACATGAACACACACACGCGCGCGCATACACACACACACACACACGCGCATACACACACACACACACACACACACACACACACACACCACACACCACACACAACATACAAACAAAATGAAAAGAAAGAAAAAAAACAGAGGAAGGAGGGATGGAAGGAAGGAAGGAAGGAAGAATGGAAGGAAGGAAGAATGGAAGGAAGGAAGGAAGGAAGGAAGGAAGGAAGGAAGGAAGGAAGGAAGGAAGGAAGGAAGAATGGAAGGAAGAAAGGAAGGAAGGAAGGAAGGAAGGAAGGAAGGAAGGAAGGAAGAAAGGAAGGAAGAATGGAAGGAAGGAAGGAAGGAAGGAAGGAAGGAAGGAAGGAAGGAAGGAAGGAAGGAAGGAAGGAAGCTCACTACAGGAGACCTTAGCTACATTATCTACCTAGTTTCCATGTTGTGCCAGGATAAGATGTTCCATTCTCCAGGAGGAAAAGTAAAAAGGAGGGAAGAAACAGTGAAGTGAGGTGATAGTAGTGAGGTGAACTCTTACAGTGATTTCTGTCTACTTATCAAGAACCTATTTTAATACCAGTATGCAAGAGTCATTAGCAAAAGTGCAGGGAATTTAGTTATTAATAGAGTAAACATCTATACGATTTCAACCCTGATTCACTTATCTACATATTGAAAATAATTTAGGTTTGCTATGGACTCAAAACTTGACCCAGTAACATGCATAAAAAAGTTTCTTAAATTGGTTAGTGAAGCAAGCAAACAAAATTTAAAAATAGATTATATGCAACATGGTAAGTAATATATGTCACATTAAATGGTTACATCTTATTTTCCTTATGGGAGTAAGAAGCCATACATAAGTAGATATAGGTGTATATCTATACAATATTAGAGTTAAATAACCTGGAATTAGCTATTAAGTCATATTATAATTAAACAAATATGACATTTTGTATACATGCCAACTTTTGACCCATATCGAATCTATTATTTTGATGAAATTCCTGTCCCTCATATCATTAAATCAGTTTTCTCATACAGTGGGCCACCTTTATTTCTACCTGACAGCTTAAAACTTGTTTTCTCCTAGCTCGTGACTCTTTCTTTTTATAGAGACTGCCACATATTTTACAGTCACCAACTGTAGCTACTTTTTAACATCTCCTTTGGCAGAAATTCAACTACATTTTGTTTGCTTGCAGGCTCAGAACAGAGCTGAATAAACATTTGCAATTCAGCAGTTGTTCTGGTTCTATGCTTTGCAGTAAAAGGTCAGGGGATTTTTATTCTAATTTTGCCATTATGCTATTTTTAGTCACCAAGTGAAAAATGAATTCTCTATAATTTTAAGAGAACGGTTCTGGGAGATTTTATTTTCTAAGTGTGAAAATGGCACATCACAGTAATAATCACAAATGCATGTTCTTTTAACACATGTATTTTAAAGTAAAATAAATGATCAGTTGTAGCGTGTATGTACATGTCTTATGAATGAATTTAATGTTCGGGCAAGACAGAGTCTAACGACTAAGCTCAAACTATTGAAGTTTTCTAAATACATTGGCTTGTTATCTTCTTCAGTATTTACTTAATTTATCTCAATTTTATAAAAAAAATACTTTTTTGAAGCCCAATTTCTAAGAAATGCTGAAATAAACAGTATATGAGACACGAGATACAGTGAGTTACTTAAAGTTGGCCTTATCAGAAAGAGAGAACCAAATTTTCTATCAGTTTATGCTAAAATGAAGCAAACTCTGAAAGTAGCATAGACATTCTCTCAAGCTGTTAAGTGAAAAATGATCTGTTTTCAAACATTCTATTAACATAGAGATCTTCTGCCTAGCAGCAAAATTCTCCAACATTTGCCCTGTTAATATTTGGAGAAATTTTATCATATATATCTTTGAAAAATCATTTAACAGTATCTTTACCTCACAAAATGGGGTTAAGATTATTAATATGTTAAAATCCCTATTAGTCAAAGCCTAGCTAATAATTAAAAACAAAACAATGCTTAACTATGTAACTGTGAGAGAGATGCGAGGTCAGAAGAATTAACCAATCTGGAATAATCTAAACTAAGGGCTCTCGCCTGATCTTCACTTAGGACTCATTATAGAGAAGTAGTAATTTATAAAGGAAGGTTTTTTTTTTTTTTTTTT
>JADRCC010444785.1:0-15237 GCA_019843855.1 Hylomyscus alleni
GGGAGAAGGAGATAAAGGACTACCAGATAGAAAGTGAAATATCAGTGTAAACAACCAGTTATGTTTGAAAAACAGCAAAAAATGTGTGTTTACTAGGGCTGTAATGAAACAGGATTGAGGGGTGAGGTCTTCGTGGGCAGGTTCTGAGGTCCTGATGTTATCATGCATGCACTATAGTGTGTTGTCTGTTTAATTACTTGGCTGTCTCACTGTATTTCCAAATATTCCTTTCTGAAAGTGAGTGGGAAACAGATATTAAGAAAAACTGACTGCCAAAATCAGAAGCAAATACCCATGTGCAGTACAATTTCCAAGGACAGAAATCCCAAGCACGCCTAACCCATTGATTGTTTTAGCTGACTAAGAACTATGGGACAAAGTGCCATTCACCACACTGTGAAGGATGTGAGTTGCATGAAAAAAAAAATCCCAGAGAAGAATCACTGCTATTCACAGACACTGGCCAGTCAGTGGTCTAGGACAGAGAATTAGATGTAACCCTTATTTCATGACATACTCATACTATGTCTGTATTTTATCTCATAAGCAATGAAGTATTGAACTTGCTGAAGCTTCCTCCACCAGGCACTCAAACAAGAACACGGGCATCAGCCCTACCTTCTGTGTGTTTTCCCCTTTCCTGTCTCCCGATCCATTCTGACTGTTTTTCTCTCTTAACCCTTAAGGTATTTATCTCCCTCTTGTCTCTTGTAAATATTTTTGAATGTGAGAGAATAATTTGTCATAATGTTTGTGTCCTTCCAATATTCCATCTACATGTGTATTAGTACACATTCGCTACTCATCTTCTTCACATCTATGCTACATACATGTGTGTGTGTGCACATCGACACATGTATTCGTTATACTACACAGAACCAGGAAAGTCAGCCCACTTGGCTGTGATTTTGTCCCTTCATTCTTAATTATGCTCTATTATATGAATTGATCATTGCTTGTCTGTCCCTTTTCAGGTCAACAGGAACCTGAGGAGGAAGAAATTTCTGATTTCAATTTTCCGTCAGCTCTTTGGACATTATTATCTCCATTTCGTGGAGGAGGACACTGACATTCTGAAAGAATAAACACCTTTTCTACTATCACGTAGTCACATAGCCAGAGAGACAGAGTTTCAGCCAGCTCTGGAGGACTTCAGTGCCTGCCTTAGCTCTCCTTCTTCCCTGGGGGAATCAACTTTCAAAAATGGCCCAGGAAGCTTCTCTAGCTCATTTTGGATTCTCCGAGGCCTTTTGATGAGTCGCAGCTCAGATAAAGTTAGTCCTTCCTGAGCTACCTCTGGTAGTGTCAAAGCAGCTGGGTGACTTTCCCAATTCCATGGACAGCTGTTGTGTCAAAGATTCTTGGTCCAGCCATCAGAATGGGGCTGAATAGACACAACAACTATGTGGAAGATTGGTCTTTCTTGTCCATCATCTATGCCTACATGTGAGTACATGTGACTAGAACTGCACCTCTTCCAAAATCCTCTCAAGGCTAGGAAAGGAAGTGCTGGCAACCAAAAAAGTGAAATGAGTCAGCTAGAAAGTGGTAGTTTAGGATAAGAACTTCTAATCAGGCATGTTCTGCTTTATTATATTAATATTTCCCATTTAAATCAAATAGAATTCTCTATTATGGTGATTTCAAGAGAGGCTAACTATATACAATTCATGAATCCCTTCAGCATAATCTTTGGTACTAGAGTTCCATTGCCTCACATGGAAAAGCACCCAGTTGGCCACCCTCTAATGGGCGTAACACCTTGAGAAACAGAGATCTTGCTAATTAAAAATCTATAAGCTAAGAAGGCAGCAGGCAGCGGGTGCTAGTGTGTTTAGAAGGTGCTAGGTTAGAACCCTTCCTAGAATCTCTTTCCCACTGCCTGTCACAGAAACCGGACTATGATGCCCCTCTCATTTGTGCACAGGTTGTTGATTTTAAAAAGAGCGCTATTAGCTGGGTGCAATGGTTCATACCTGTATTCCTAGAACTTAGGAGGTAGAGTCAAGAGGATTAGAAGTTCAAGGTCATCCTTGGTCATATAGAGAGTTCAAGGCCAATCTGGGTCACATGAAATCCTGTTTCAAACAACAAAAGCTTTATGAATCTCTATGTAGAGTAGATTAAGAAAATAAACAGTTGAAAACTTAAATTGTTAGCTTTGTGTTCCCTTCGCATCAAATTAGAAAGCGTTATCTAATGGGGCTATTCATGAATTATCTAATCAATTTTTGGCATGCTATTTACTATTGTTTAAGGCCTAGACTATGAAGAAACATCTTTTTTTTTAAAGCATAAGTATAAGTGGCTTTTGTTTGGAAGAACAATAACCCACAAATACTAAGAATTAATTGCTCTGTGGGACATTAGTAACTTTTATGTTTAACCTAGTCATCTTGATTTGCATTCTCTTTCTGGCACAGTGAAGTTACATGACTTCTCAGATAGTCTTTACTTACTTGTTAGTTCTTTATTAATGAGCTAGATCCATGATCTTGTGTTAACCTGGTATAATACATTGCAAGCCTTAGTTTCTAACACCTGAGAACTCTAATTACTAAGTTGTATAACAAGCTATTTTATCATTAGGGATCTAAACTAATATTTATTTAATTTTCTTTCAGTGAGAAACAGCTCTCTGTGAAATTCCTGCTTGGAGTCCTTGCATGATTATAGTCAAGTATCTCCTAAAACTGTAAGTGTCTCAAGGCTAGATGTGACGAGCTACCTGACAAGGCATCTTCACCTAGGTGTCCCTGGTGCTGGAGACCAGCTGGGCTGTAAGTGCTCCTCCGTAGCCTCTGTAGCAAGGCAATCTCAGGGAGTCAGACTCAGAGTGCGCAAGCAGACTTCAGGGAAGTTGTGTCTGCTCCTAGGATGGCACTGTAAAACATCCAAATCAAGTTGCATGGCTTTCAATGGCCTAGCCTAGAAGTTGCATTATACTTTCATGATACTAAAATGATTAGTCAAGGTGCAGAGCCCAGAGTACTTCTTTGAAGTAAAAACATCTTATATTTGAGCTACAACATGAGCAGAAAGGTGGCTAAGGTTGGGAAGGAAAAGGAAGGGAGGAGATACAGAGCTAGGGAAGCCAAAGGGAGAGGACTCACGCTAAATGAAGTTAAGAAGTAGCTTGTCTTCTTCATTCATCCAGGGTCAGAGGAAGAGGCATATTAAATGGAATTCAAATGTGAACTTAAGAGGGACTGATAGCTGATTGGCTGTGGTTTATCCTATTAGCTCTGTAACATTGTAACACCACTTTAAAAAAGCTAAAATCATAAAATAAGTTTAAAAAAATCCTTCAAAGGAAAACTGCTGAAATTTTAGCAAATTTAATTTGGAATTGACTTTAACTTGTGATTGTAGAAAAAGAAAGGGAGAATGGGTGGTTTTAAGGAGCTGGGTAGAAGCAGTTAGCTAACAAAAGCAGGCACTAACAAAAGAGGGCTAGGTTAGCACAAAGTCAACATTATCATTGCCACTATTGGCTAACTGGTCCCTTTCAGTTGGATGCTGGAACTCTCCTGCTTTGTTTATGAAAACCAGCTGGTTTCATAGCTCAGTCTTGTTGGTTGGTGATACCCAGCATAAGTTATTTATTCCCTTCTCTTCAGGGCTGACTGCTTTAAGGACCTGTGTGGAGCTACACTGATCATGAAGACCACCAGGGGAAATGACATTTAACAAGTTATTTGATTAAAAAAAGGAATTCCTTTAAAGCTTTGGAAGAGCTAAAACAGTAAGGCAAAGCAGGAGGTGAGGATGGATGTTATTAGAAAGGATCTGACTATGCAGGTGTCCACATGCATCGAGGGTCAAAAACCAGAGCCACTAAAAATGAATACAGACAGACCATACTCTCTTGTCCTTCCCTTCAAAGGTGTGGGAAACTGTATTGGACTTTAGGGTTATTCATAGCATTTAAATGGAAGGAGGAGAGCAGGCCATGTTGATCTTACTTTAAGTACAGAAAATACTATCTTAATTGCAGCTTCTCTCCACTGCTTCTCTGGAAGCAGACCATGAAGTTATGAGAACAAAGGAAGATATGCTTGCTGTCACTTTGCTCACCTAATTTGAACACTCATTGGATACATTATTTTTGAATGTTTCCTGATGCTTAGAATGTGGTAACTCTGACTAAGAACATTATTGGTATTAGTGCATTGTTGGTTCTGGTGAAAAAGCCCTGGAAGAAACAACGGCCACCTGCATTCGAATTCAACGCCTTACAGGAACTTTGGAACTTTGAGCTATTCTGTTCAAGATAAGGAGGAAAAGTTGTTATGAAAGCATTGCCATAGCACTATAGTGACTGCCAGCAAGCTTTCCTGCAGCTGGGACCTGACAGGCAAGGGAAACTCATGTTTTCCCACTGGGAAAGTGACTCACCAGACCCCGATGAGTCACAAAAGATAGATATATAGATATACACATAGATAGAAATACAGATATACTCTACATACATAATCCTGTTAGGCCCTGCCACAAACGAAAACAATTACTTATAAATAGGGGCAAGCTGGTTACCTCTGGAATTTAGAAGGGAGCCTTCATATACTCTTCCCACTTTTTACCTTCTTTCCCTATCATCTCGTCTGTGCATTAACCACATAAACTAGTCGCACAGATGTTCCATAAACAGTGATTCTATACTCGAATCGTTTCAGGAAATTCAGGATAACAAATACCCTTTCTATAAGCTTAATGCAACTTGCCACATATGCTCTGAGAGCTCTGATGAAGGTACCATTCTGTGTACCCCGGAGCATCCCAGTCTTTTTACTCATACTTCCATCATATTATTATTTTTTCAATCATTATTAATATACTTCAGCACAAGGGCTTGGGGGTAAGTCATACTTGAAAAAGGACAACAGTGCAGATACACAGATATGTGAAGTAGTTTTAATAGTGACATTGTCAGAAGCAAAGGAGAAAAGTATTAGAGCAATAGGTCAGTGCATTAAAAAAAAGAGATTGAAACAGAGTAATGGCTGTATTATTATCAGGAATCAGCTCAGGAGGACATTCCTTAAATATCTACAGACAGACATTTGGGAAGAATGGAAGCATCCAAGATCACAACTAAGCATCATATGCTTCTCTCACATAAGAAACATGAAGTTGGAGATGTGGCAGATAGTGGTTGATATGCCTAGAAGGGAATTTAAAGAGCAATTTCTGAATTTTAAGTATTAGAACTTTGTTTCTTTGGGATCCCAAGCTTTGCCATCTCATATATTAGTCAGGGTTTTCTAGAGTAGCCAACAATATTCTCTCTCTCTCTCTCTCTCTCTCTCTCTCTCTCTCTCTCTCTCTCTGTGTGTGTGTGTGTGTGTGTGTGTGTGTACATATTTTTACAAGATTTATTGTGAAAACTAGTTTATTCATTTGTGGAGGTCAGGAAGCTTCAGAATTATTTGCAAACTGGAAACCCTAGAGAAGCCAATGGTACAACTCAGAAATCCAGTCTAAGTCCAATGGCCTAAGTTTCAAGGTGAAAGGAAGACATCCTCTGGTTTAAGTCTTGCATTTCATAGGAATGTGGGCTAGGATATCAGAAGCTAGATTAAGAGAAGTTGGCTATTCCAGTTCAGGAAAGAAGATTTTTTTCCCTTGGTTTTTTGGTTCTGTTCAGATACTTCCTAGGTTTTTTGGTACCCATCTGCATTGTGAGTACAGACCAACTTTTCTTTGTCTCCTGAATCAAAGGCTATTCTTTTTCTAGAAACATCCTCAAAAAACATACTTAGAAATGATTCAACATCCTTTATTCTAATCAAATTCACACAACGTGATTGCAAGTACACACAACATAATATTTTTGGCTTTGTAGAGCATACTGTAGCAATGTGAGAGAATGTTTGTCATTAGGGATGGGGATATCAGTATCTCAAGCCCTTGGGATCTGTTTGTGACATGGCTATTGGCCCTAATTGGTATAGAGAAAGAGAAGCACTTCAAGCAAGGAAGCACCCTGATTAGGCTGGCATAAGGATACTGTGTGCTTTCCCTGAGACCTATGAAGAGATGGCAGAAGCCACTCCTCTCATTCTTCCACCTGGCCCTGGTTCTCATCTTCAGCATGTGGTTTTCTTCTGTTGGCCCAGCATCCATGGTGTTTACTCTGTTATTGTCGATTTGCCCTTGGGGCACAGTTTAAATATCACTTTTCAACCCTGGGGCACAGTTTAAATATCACTTTTCAAGGAAGCTATCCTTAAAACTTTCAAAGTCTTCTTCCCTAAATGTATACTCTACCTATCTATCTATCTATCTATCTATCTATCTATCTATCTATCTATCTATCTATCTATCTATTTCTCCTTAACACTCACTTTAATCTGTACCTATGTGTTTATGTGCCTCTATAATCTGTCATACTATTTCCACATCAGAAAGTTCTCCCATCACATTTCCACACACTCAAATCCTTCAAGATCTACTTTGAATTCTGCTTTTCACCAATCAGCACAGCTGAAAACACTTCTGACCTTCTCTTTGATTATCTATAAATGTGGCTTCAGACATTTCTAGGACAGCCCCTGTCTATCAGGCCTTTCTCACATAGTTTCTGTGTGCCACCCATGTTAATGCATCATGATTCTAATTGAGGCCTTATTTGCTTGGACTACAGAGTTTTGTGTTAAACTCTTGCCCAGTGAGTCTACTCTTGAAGGTTTTTAAGTTTGACATGGTAAGAAGAGTTTATCTATTTTATTAGTAGTTGAAACTCTATAAAACAGCATTTTAGAACTATTACAGGTCAGTGTTACATTTTGTGGGAACCATGGCCTGTGGTAAGAAGAAAAACGTTGTACACATAAGAGAAACACAAACAAGGGCAATTTGTTTCAAAGTCTGCTCAATCTTTACCTAGTATTAGAGCTCTAAGTTATGCATGGATACTTCTGGTAATCTCACAGTTGTTTTATTCAATTCAAGATGAGTTTATGTCACCATAAATACAAAGAAATTAGCACCAATTAGCCATTTTGAAAGTATTTGAGATGTCACATATTTCTTTAATTAAGCACCACGATACATATGCCTAAAATTTCAATGACATATCCTGGATTTTAGCATATTGATTATCAATTATATTTAGCTGGATTTTCTTCCAGAAGACAGTGGAACCTAGTGGCACAATTACAGGCATTGGTGGCAGACTTGGATTTAAGGCCAACTCCATTTTTTCTAAGAAAAAAAATAAACTTTGATAAATTTAACTGCAGTTTTCTGAGTTTTATCTGTTGTGTGATGATAGATGTTTTATCTGTTCTGTGATGAAGAGTTTTTAATCACCTGATGTAATTAATAATGAATTAAAGGAGCTGACACTGAATCTGGATGTCTATAGACCCTTAACATTCAACATATACTGACTCTATTGAGTGTAATGGGCATCATTATGTTATGCATCAAGGAGAAAGGAAGAGCTGATTCGCTTATGACATACTATCAATTCATAAGTCACTCATATTTCAGAGCCAGTAAACTTAAAAAGTGTGTTTTATATTTATGAAATACAATAATTGGGTTGGGGGTTAGGGGATAAAATTTGCAATGTAAATAAAGAAAACATCTAATAAAAAAAGTAAAAGTCAAAAAAACCAAAATCAAACAAACAAACAAACAAATACAATAACGTTGCTGGGCATGATCGTGTAGTGTAGTACAGTGTAATGTTGGCATTGGTGGTGCAATAGTGACTACAGCCTGAAGGTGGATAATACCTAATAATTGACACATTTCAGGTCTTCAGTGGAACATCAAATAATCTTAAATCAGTGTTTATCACTTTCTAAAACAGTCAGGCCAAGAAGTAAAGCAACGGGGAACACCAGCATGTATACCCTTCTGTGTTTTTAGATATTATAGCAGTTGAATCTTTGTGCTCTGCATACAAACCAAAACAAATTGTCTGCTTACAATTAAAATCTTGCTGAGTTTTCCAAGAGTCTAAGCCCCAGGGAGCTATTTGAATCCCTGTCTTCTCCACAATGACGCAACTCTTATTTGTAAGGGACAATTAAGGGGTTTTCTTGAAAGTCAGGCCAAACTTTTCCCCAAATCTATGAAGGAAGTATCTGAAAAGGATATCTGAGACTTGCTTTCATGCTGGATTTGAAAAGAACAATTTCCAATAAATTCTGAACTTTTCATCAAATTTGGAAGGCCTATGCTTATGGTTCTTTGTAGTCCTTCAGCAGAACAGAGTTAGGTCTCTCTTAGGAAGTCTAAAGTAACAGTAACCAGTGTCCTCATTAAGCAACCATTTATTGGCCTATTAAATCTGATCTGAACTGGGTTATTTTGTGGTCAGTTTCTTTTCCAACCTAAATTGCTGAATTTGGATTTCCTAAAGCATTCATTCCCTCAGGGATGCCTCAGCAGGATCCCTAAAACAGCAAATATATTTGTGTTTTCCTAGACAACTCTCCAGAGGTTAGGAAGATCCAGAAAACAAAATTATTTTCTGCCTCATTTGCTTTAGAAAGCTTACCAGTGGTTTTAGACAAGGTTCAGTGGGAGTGCTTTCATGTTGCAGGTGACAGAGAAAAACCTTAATTTTGTATAGGTCATATGCTGTCTAGGAACCTGGGGGTGCAAAGACAAATGATTTCTCTGTGTTTATGCACTCTCTGTCCATGGGGTACAGGGGACCCACAAGTAAACTGAGGCAACCGAGAGGACTCCTTATAGACGGATTGGCAGCTAAGAGAGGAGAACATTTGCTTGCTCAAAGACATTGATGAGTTCTGCACACACCAGAGCTTATTCACATATTTTACGTGAAGAGAGTGTGCAGATGAGGTTAAGGAGAAGTGAAGTAGACAGTTAGGGAACAAACAAACAATGGATTTCAGGAACTCTGAGAATACTAACAAAGAGAAGTCACCCTGTCCCTCAGAGTCAGAAGGGAATGGAAAGAAGTAATGTGTCCAGTAAAGACTTTTCAGTGAGACCAGCACTGGATTATACCTCAGAGTAGAGCGGGGCAGTGGGGCACACTAGCAAGCAGCAGGGGAGGAATGCTTTAGCCCTTCTCTAGGATTTTACAGTTTTCCATTGGTGTTTCCCATTGTCTGAAAGTCAGATGGAAGACAGAAACTGGATCGGAGGGGAAAAGCACATGCACTCTACTTAGCACATACAGCCTCTACAAATTTTCAAATGCACATCTGCATTTGTGCACATAGACATCCATCAGTCACTAGTTTAGCAGATGTTTACAGTGTGACGAATAAAAATTAAAGCTATTAGAGGCAGTGCTCTTGGCTGTGAAGGCTAAAGAGTGACTACAGAGCTACTGCTTTTAACAAACCAGACTGGGGAGGAAGACTGAGCAAACTGGATCTGTTGCCTTTTCAGGTACAGAGAACGCATTTATCTCTGCATCCCCACACTCTACTTTGAAGAGAACTTAGGTTGCCATAGGAACAAAGCTTATCAAATGTAGTATCTACAGGACATTCCTTTAAGGGACATTTACATTGGAAATTGAGCTCAAAAGAGGTCAGCTTGATAGTCAATGAGAAAAAAGGAAGTGTTCCTGGTAAAAGAGACATATATTAAACTTGTGGTTCTGTGAACAGTTCAGGGTGCTTGGAACTTAGATCAAAGAAAAAAAAAAAAAAAACTTTTGACAGACCATATTAGAATGGACCAGATTGTTTTGGATAACTTATCTCTACAAGTTGATTATAAAACTAGTAAGGAACCAAGCAGAGCTTTAAATAAGTTTCTTCCAAGTCTGAAAAGCTATATACATGCATATATAACAATACATAAGTACACATATACATGTATTGTGTATATATGTATGTATGTTCATATATAATATACATGCATATATGTATATAATGTGTGTAATATATAGTGTATATATGTGTGTATGTTCATATATAATATACATATATGTATATAATGTGTGCAATATATAATATATACATATATGTATGTATATAATAACTTTTCAATCTCTTAGTCATCCTGAGAACATATTGCTGATATCAAAATAAGTCCTAAGAACAGAGAATCAGCCAACTCGCCGGAGTTGAGAATGACCTGGGAACATGGGGGAAAGTTCGGAGACTAAGAAACCAGAAAAAGATACAGAAACATTAAATCACACAGTTTTACAGACAAACTGCTTGAGAAAATCAATTTCTAACAGGAAAGATTTATCTATACTCACAATTTCACAGGTCAGCTGGCCACATTGTTATGGGTCTGAATATTTTAGTAGCAGGAGTCTGAGACAGAGATGTTATTCAACTAGTTGAAACCAGAAAGCTAAGAGAGAGACAAAGGCCAAGAACAAGTTGAAACCATCAAAGGCACTCCCTTACTTACATGCTTCATCTACCATCTCCCTTAAAATAGCCCATCCATCTCTGAACTTGTCAGTAAATTGAGCCATTGATAGCACAGTACCCACATGATTTAATCAACTCTCCCTAGCAATGCCATCTGGGGACCAAACCTTTAATATGTGAATCTTTTGGGGTGAAACTTCATATGCAAACCATAACATTTCACTCTAGTGCCTCAAAAGGTCATTTGAGACCCATAATAAAATATATGGTAGAACATGCCCATAATCCCAGCACTTGTGAGAGGCAATTCTACCATTTCTCAAAAATACTAGTCCATTTTGGCTTTGTAATATAGAGAAAACTCACAGCTGTGACCCTCAAAGGGAACAAAGCTCAGGGAAACCAAACCCCAAGCCACCAAGTCATACACTTCCAATGCATGCAGTGGCCAAAGCCACCATTTTCATTGCAAAAGTGAGGACTAGAAGAGAAGGTATGGATAGGACCAAAGTAAAAGCAAAACCTGTCAAGGGAAACATCAGTTCATGTAGCTTTATGTCTGGCATCTAGAGCATGTAGTGGCCTGATAGGCCTATTTGATGTGTTCTAGTAGTTCTAGTAACTTCTTTGTATTTTCTAGCGTTAGCATATGGGGAAACTCTTGGGAAATCTATTTTTTGCCTGCAGTTGTTCTTGGTCAGTGCTCCAGATTCTTGACATCTCTCACATCCTGGGGTCTCTACTGAATATGTCACTCCACTCTCACAGAATCAAATATCATCATCTCAAAGTTGTCTATGAGGGCTTCAACTCTGTTACCAACTGCCTGGTCTCTGAGGGTTTCGTTTGTAATATGGTGGAAGCCTACATGACTCTTAAAGTACTGTATATATATAAAATACACACACACAATCATGGATGGATAATGTTGGGGTCTTTCACCAGCACAGGCAATGAGTGGGCTCATTGGGACTATGATTTCAGTTGATTTTGATTAATGGGATGGATTAATGCTGGAGAACACTGTGGTCATATGGGAGGAGAATGTGCCAGAGCTCTCTTCTCAAAGGAATGTCTATCAAATGAGGTTTCACATCCTTGACCCTGAGGTGCACAGAATCCAAGAAATGTCCAAAATTCACCTAAGTTGTATTTTCTATTTCTAGTATACAAGAGCACTTTGTATCTTTGTGCTAATATTTTCAACAACCACACATCCATATCCCTTTGTTCCAACTTGGTGCCCTCCTTTTCTGATGCATTTTCAAGTCCTTTGCTCTGCATTGCATTCCTCATTTTCACTATAAATCTTACTGAATGTAGCCAGCAACACCCATGCCACATCCTGAATGCTATGTTGGTTCAAAGTGTCTTCCAGTAGATTAACTAGTTTGTTACCTTTAAACTTTTCCTCGCAGAAGGCCTGAGGCACAGACAAAACCTAAGTAAGTTCTTTGTCAGACTGTAACATGAATGTGCTCTAGTCTAGTTCTCAACAGAATTCTCATTCCTGTATGAAACTTTATGAACACAAACTTCACTGTTGGAATTCCTAACAGGATTCTACTCTGGTGATCTCCCACCAGAATTGCCCATTCTGTACTTCTGCTTACATCTCCAATCTTTCTCAGTCCTCCTACAAAACACTTTCAAAGGCTTCTGAACACCGTGGAGATTTATAGTCACAGCAGCAACTCTGCTTCTGGGTTTCAACTTTCCATGTAGTTATTAACTGGAACAAAAGATACATGAGAACATATATCTTAGTTAGGGTTTCCACTACTGTGAAGAGACACCATGACCAAGGCAACTCTTACAAAGGACAACATTTAATTGAGACTGGATTACAGATTCAGAGGTTCAGTCCATTATCATCATGGCAGGCAGCATGGCAGTGTCCAGACAGGCAAGGAGCTGGAGGAGCTGTAGGTTCTACATCTTGATCCAAAGGCAGAGGACTGGCTTCTAGGCAGCTAGGAGAAGGGTCTCAAAATCCATCCCCACAGTAACACACTTCTTCCAACAAGGCTGCACTTATTTCAACAAAGGCTGCACCTTCTAATATTGCCATTTCCTGGGCCAAGCATATTCAAAGCATCACAACACAAAACAGGAAATATCTCTTTGTGCAGATGGGGTTTCGGTGAGGTGGGGGTATGCCAGAGGAGAAGCTTTATCTTAGGTCAGTCAGTGAACAAAGAGATAGCAAGTATCCAGGGACAAGCTATAACCTTCACAGCCATGATTTGCTGACCCATTTCCTCAAATGAAGCCCTGTCTCTTTGTAGTAAAGTCCATCTGTAAACACATTATCCCTGGACCACTGATGGAGTCATTCATGTTCCAGTCCTCTCCTCACATCACCACCTTTGGAAGACCCTTTATCCCTAAACAATAACAAAGATTAAACTAGAAGATCCCACTTTCAGGAACACTAAGTGACAATGGGGAAGAGATGAGGTGACATGTGACACATGTTGTGATGTTCTGCACCCCCTGCACAGTGCTTTCCTTGGACATTTGCACACTCACCACTACTAGAATATATGTTTCTCTTTCTCTTAAGTATCTAATACTGGAATTTTGGGTCCCAGAAAGAGAGCCAAATGTTTAATGTTATTAAAATGTTTTACTAGAATTCTGTGGGTTTTGTGTGCACCAATTCCCTTGTTTAGAATTCCTTATTTCACCATCTAGACAAGAAAAAGCATTGATTCCAGTTTTAGAAATCAAATATGAGGAGTGCCACATTGAGAAAGATTAGAGGATAGTCAGTAGGTAGTAGCCAATGTCTAACACAGCACACTTAGAAAGAAAATGAGGTTTATTTTGTTCACTGTTTTGAAGGCTGACTGTTAAGTGGCACAGTGAAGGCAGGGAAGGACTACCTCTCCATCATTTGTTCATGGTGAATAGCAGTGGTGGAAGTAAATGCAGGAACCAATAGATTATATCTTGACATAGGAAGTCAAAGAAGATGGTGGCCATGTTTGCTCTTTTTCTGAAGCATTCTGTAAAGACCATGAAGAGTTAGATTTTTAATCAGTTTCTAGTTAATTTTTGTGCATGGTATTATCAATATTTCTTTTGTCTATGACAAACGAATTTTCTATGTAGTACATATTAAACACATTATCTTTAAAAACTTTTTATTTCCTGTACACTATTTATTAAGTCTCTAACCTTCTTTCTAATGAATTTCAGGGCTATAATGTGGCTGTACACACAGTGACCTATTTCTGTAATCTATAGTCTGTTAATTGCTTTGTTTTTCTAGCCTAGCCCAAATGCCACATTGTATAAACTATTATAATGCCAGCTGAAGAGGTAGCCTGTGGTTAAGAGTACCAGCTGCTCTTGTAGAGGGCCTGAGTTCAACATCTATTTTGGACATGTCTCAGTGGTCTATAACTCAAGCCCTAGGGCATCCAACAGCCTCTTCTGACCTCCTGGGTCATTCCCATTCCCATGTACATACCCTATCACACTACAGATAAATAATATATACACAAAGCAGACACACACACACATACATAAAAGTAATACATCTGACATTACTATAACTTTATAATAGTTTAAAGCCTGATAATGCCATCTAGCTTCACTCTCCTTAAGGATTATTTTAATACATACATTTTATATCCAATAACACAAATAACTAAATAAGTTATTGTACAGTTTTAAAAAACAATGTGTATCTATAAAGTCTATAAAATTTCACTCATATACAAAAGAAATTCTGTCTTCCTTGAGACGGACCGTGGAACTCTGTGGTTTCTCCACTCATTCAATTTGCTTGCACCTTATCAATTCTAAGGTGTATGAAGTTAGTCTCTTACTTTACACCTCTTCTTTGAGTCAGAAACTGGGATTTGGACTGACACAGCAGTTATTTGAAATCTGCTAAACTTTACATGACTGTTATGAATGTACATGAAAGTACAACATACAAATGAATATGCATGTGTGGTGTTTTTCTGCAAGTTTTTACCGGAGATGCTAGGGAGAGAGTCAAGGTTTAAGTGATTTAACTTAACCACTGAGTAGCTGCTCTGGGTAAAACAGGATCAAAAATTGACCACAAATATTTGTGCTAGATGATGCCATTTACATTTTCCTGGTTTGCTAGTGAAATGCTTTTTCATCTAGGAAATGGGGGCTCCTTGTCCCTTATTTCCATGCACGCAAAGTTAGAAAGTATATCACCATGGAAATGGAAGGTAGAGTAAATAAATTTTAGCACAGTATGTGGTTTGAACCTGAGTCACAAAAAATCAACAGATTTGAAATCTTAACTTCTTGGGAAAAAAATCTAAATCCCTTAATTTCTTTAAGGTTACAAGAGAGACAGACAGAGAGAAGGGAGAAATAGAGTCAGAGACAGAAAGAGAGAATGTGGAGAAGATAGAGAGAGATAGAGAGAGGGGGGGAGGGAGGGAGGGAGGGGTTCTTTCCATCATTGTTTGAACATTTCTTGGAGGTGACCTGGAAAGAGCAGCTTCCCATTGCATTTTATTGCCCTTCCTGTCATTGTGACCTTAGTGTGGGCTATGGGCACAGAACAGTGTGGTGTCTTTTGTCTGTTTGCCTTTTGGAAGCCAAGGGACTGTGACTGAAATCTGTAGACCCATGAATAGCTTTAGCAGTAAGGAGTCAGTGGACAACTGGGAGCCCCAAACTCCAAGGAGCCTCTACTTCTAAGCCGTATGTCTCTGACCTCAAGATTCAGTTTCTTGATTTAAAATGTGACTGCTCCGATAAGCACATGATGACATCTGAAGAATGCTTGTGTCTTGGTTCAAGCTCTTACCTAAGTACAGGTTAGATGTTCTGCATTTGTTATTTATTCTGTTGGTTTTATAGTTTACCCATCTCCAAAGCTGGTCATATTACCCATGGGACAGAT
>JADRCC010444814.1:0-14550 GCA_019843855.1 Hylomyscus alleni
GGGTTTTGGGCCTCTGGCAAATTATCTTCAAGTAGCTAAACTTAGAGTGCCATAACTCCTTTTTGCATTCTCTGCTCCACCCTGCTCCAATTCTATCTCACGAGTACAAAAAATGTATTTTTGAAGTGTGTTCTTTGCATATATAATTTTATGGCTCACACTTCTCCCTTTCTCAGAGTTTTATAGACCGCTAGTATTTACACTGTTTTCTGATTCAATATGTTGTCATGATGGACCACTTCTTGTGTTGTAAAGGCTAAATATTTTAATATCATTTAAGCCCTACTTCAATCTTTATTCTTTTACTTTCATCATTTATCATAATTTATTCATTTTGAATGCTTTTCAGATTTTAATATTTGTTCTTTTCAATCATTTGTGTGTCATGTTGACAAATGCTTCACTGAATAGGTTCTGGTACCACTTCCATTTTACAGATGGTGTTGCTGGGAGCCACAATACATGGATTCTTTGCTTCAAATTAAACTCTTCCTTCAGAGTTTAGAACATATTTTAGTGTGTGTGTGTGTGTGTGTGTGTGTGTGTGTGTGTGTGTGTGTGTGTGTGCATACATGCATGCACTTTTGTGCACACATACACTATACTGCCATTTGGAAGCCAGAGGTCAACACTGAGTCTTTCCTCTAATTGCTTTCCACATTGTTTTGAGAAAATTGTTCTTTAAATCAGAAACTCTCTGACATAGCCAGACTGTCAAGACAGCAGACCCCAGGGGGCCTTGTGCCTTTGTGTCC
The DNA here is from genome assembly GCA_019843855.1 of Hylomyscus alleni. Lineage (NCBI taxonomy): Eukaryota > Metazoa > Chordata > Mammalia > Rodentia > Muridae > Hylomyscus > Hylomyscus alleni. The sequence goes on from JADRCC010444814.1 coordinate 756, forward strand.
CCAACACTGGTTTCACAATCATGGGCTGCTTGTTCCAGATTTTTATGTTGATTCTCAGAATTCAAACACAAGGCTTCATGTTAGAATGAGAAGCACTCTACTGACTGATCCATGTCCATAGCATGTCTGCTTGCTCTTTTGATACAAGGTCTTACTCTATATTCTAAGTTTCAAACTCACTTATGTAACCTATGCTGTCCTACACCCAACATGATTCTAATACATTTTCTTCCTGAGCAGCTGGCAGCCATGATAGGAGAAGAAGCAAAAATGTGCTTACACAGATTGTCTGTTCCCTTGTACTGATGTGGTATTTTTTTTTTCATGAGAATAGAATGCCTGGCCATGCCAAGTCAAGCAAATGGGGAAACATATGGACCAGACCAGACTCACACTCCATCCTAAGAATAGACCAACTGGACATGAAGAGGGAAGTAGAACTACAGTAGTCAACCACGTCAACATTAGTGAGAACTGGGGGATGTTGGTTGTGGTTAGGCAGACACAGATTCAGAGCAATGTCTTGATACTTTAATATGATGCCAATACTTAATACAGTGTGAATCATCTTCATCATGTTACATACATACTCTTTCTTTCAGTTTACATATAGTTGTTTCCAAAGTTCGGACCTTTGAAAGAAAATGAGAAGTATCCAATATGCACTTAAGATAAAAATGATTGATAAATCATAATTATATGCTATTATAGGATATAATATGGTATTTTAAAATATGCATGCAATATGACATTATTAAATCAAAGTAATTAACATTCTCTCTCTTATCTATCTTTTTTTAAGGAAAGGCATTTGAAATCCTCTTCACTCTTGTTATTTTAAAAGACACAGTATGCTATTTTGGGTATAGTCACTGAGCTTCATAATATTATCATTGCAAACTTGTAAAAATTTCAAAGGGCAGAAACTGGAAATGTGAAACTGTTTGTAATGTAGCCTCTAAGGGATATATGAGCTCTCCTTAAGACCATGAAACACATAGCTGGAGCCTGGTATGATTCTGAAATGCAGAATGGGGGTTGGGAAGTTAGGAATGGACCTTCAGTTCATTAACATAGCTGTACTAGTTAGATTCTTGGTGGCCAAATCTTCTCACATTTTATGAATATTTTAATAACTATGTAATTGTTTTGTGTGTGTGCGTGTGTGTTTTAGAATGTTCTTGTAATTCATAAATTGATTAACTGATATTCATAGCTTAGGTTTACTTCATAAAGATGAGGGATAAGTGGCTGGGATGTGATTCAGGTATAAAGTACTTGTTTAGTATGTACAAACCTTGGGTTTAATCCACTCAATTAAAAGTAAATCAAGATTAATGATTTATTTGAGAGTATCAGATGATGTTAAATTCCCAAATTTAATGAGATGGATGTATTGTATCTATCACATTTATTTCTATGAGATCTAAGTAATTACTAAGTATATATTACACAATATAAGGTGAAAATTTGTTTATCATTTTTCAAGCACTAACTACCACACAACAATAAACCCAGGAGAATTTGGTTTGGTACTTAATGTTTTGGTTTGAATTTTACATAGAACATTTACTTCAATTACATACTATCCTGTACCACTCACATCTTTAAATATTGGATTTTTTAAAAAATTGTAAGATGTGAGAATGGAGAGTAGTTTGCTCTTTGAATGAGTGCATTAGGATTTTGGGATCTCAAGCTTTAGGAAGGCCATTCTTGCCCTCTGGTGAATTTAGACGCTATTTCCATCAATGGCCTGAATGTTCCACAGTACATACTTCTACTGCATCTGTATTATATATAACTAAACCTTATTGCCCACTGTAGCTTTAAAGGACACATCAAGGTATAGTTAACAAGTAAAGATGTGCTTGATGTAAAGAAAGTCAGCAGAAACTAATGCCTGATTCATACACTGAGTGAACAATGTGTCAAAAGACATCAAAAATGCTCACAACTTAGTAAACTGAGACAGATTTCTTCTATTTTTTGATCTCTGACTTGGTGATGTATAAAGAACAACAAGATAGGAGTTCCACCTACAATTAATGCATGATCTGGGAAATTATAGGGCAATAAGTATAGCAAAATCAATCTCAGACCTAATAAATAAAGTTATGACATTGGAGAGAGAGAAATATAGCCCATATTGGGAAAATCAGTTCTAGAGGATATCTATACTGGGTTTGTAGAATGACTTAAAATAAGAGACAGGGAAAATATTATGATAAAATAATGCTTGTCTTATTTCACTTGCTCTTTTATAGAAAAATACCTTAGATGGTATACCTTAGAGTCATGTATCGATTGGTGAAATTTATTGTTTACACTTCTGGAGAATAGGAGGTCAAAAGTCTCAGCACCAGCAGATGCAGAGTTCAGGAAAGATTTTTTTCCTGAAAATCAAGAAGATACTTCTTACAATCTTACATAGCAGAAATAGTAAATAATAAGCTCCCTTGAGTCTTTTTTGGGGGGAGGGAATGCTACTAATCTCAGTCATAAGGGCTTCATTGTTGTTATGTTTCTCCAAGAACACTTGTGCCACTATTGCACCAATGGGAATCAACCTGCTTTGTAAAAACAGAACACATGCCTGGTATGACTATCCGAGACAGGAACCTATGTTGGTTGCAGTCCATAGCAAAGATCCTCCTATTTTTGTTATTAATAGGACAGACACAAAACTATTCTCTATGATTTCATCTTCATTTCCATAGACTAATGAATTTCACAACTATCATCAGACAAATTTCTTTTAACAACAGATAATAATTAACACAGAGACAACAACTGGTCAATATGAATAGAATAAGGGCCATCAGAGTGAACAGTCATAAATATGACATTTATATCACACAACAATGCATAGAAAGAGTATTAAAAATCATAGTTAGTAAATAGCTACAACATATCCCAGCTTTCTAGACTTGCAGAAGAAATTGCACATATAAACTCACAGCAGATGTGATGCTATGGCCACGACTTGCATTGGATCAGCAGTCAAAAGATCAGCACAAAAAATGGAGGGGCTCCCTATTTAAGAAGCCATTGGCAACTCATGGTTGGTAGAAGAGGAAGAATAATTTTTCTACAGTGACAAGGACCTTGAGAAGTTATTCAGGATGCAGCCAAAAATCTCATCATAGTAGCAGAGTAGAAACAGTGAGTTATAAAAACAAACAAAAAACAGCACATGAAAATAGGAGAAGAGTATAGGGTAGGGGAAGAATTGGGAGGAAAGGAACGAGGGACAGATTTGATCAAAGTATACTATGAGAATGTATGAAAATCCTAAACAAAAATTTCTGTATGGTTAGAGCCTACATTTTGTGTAAGTATACTAGAAATTGGGCTTAGCAAAGAACATGGCAATAGTTAGAAAGCACCACATCCTAAACGTGGTTAAGATAAATAGCAGGTCAGCCAGATTTTCAAAGGAAAATATTCTTTACCAAAAAGTCAGAAAAAAATATCATTGAAACCAAAAGGAAATGCTTACTAGTTAAATATTTAATTTATCTTTTACTCCATTAATTCATTTATAATTTATTCACTTTACCACCTGATCTCAGACTCCTCTCTCCTCATTCCCACCCTTACACCCTCTGCCCATTTCCCTTGCCCTTCTCCTTAGAAAAGTGCAGATTCTTTTCCCCATGGGCACCCACACACCATGGTATATCAGTCATAGGAGGAGTACGCATATCTTCTCCCATTGAGGCCAGACAAAGCTGCCTAGCTATGGTAAAAGGTATCCAAAGGCCCACAATAGAGTCCAAGACAACCTCTGCTCCAATTGTTAGACAACTCAGATGAAAATCAATCCGCACATCTGTTACATATGTGTAGGAGCCTAGGTCCTGCCCATGCATGCTCTTTGGTTGGTGGTTCAGTATCTCTGAGCCTTCATGGGTCCTGGTTAGTTTACTCTGTAGGTTTTCTCATGGTGACCTTGAACATTCCAGTTCCTTCATTCCTTTTCCTTAGTCTTCAACAAGACTCCCTGAGCTCTGTCTAGTGAGTTTCTTCATCGGTTTCAATCAGTTTCTGGATGAAGACTCTCCTTTGTACAATCATGGCGAGTATCAGTAATAGTGGGCCAGTCATTGGTTTAGCCATTATCTCAATCTCTGCTCCATCTTTATCCCTGAACTTCTTGTAGGCAGGACAAATTTTGGGTAGAAGATTTTGTGGTAGTGTTGTTGCCCCTATCCCTCCCTGAAAGTTCTGCATGACTATAGATGGTCATATAGAGCTTTCAAGCTTCATATCCCCTGCTGCTTGGAGTCTCAGACAGAGTCACCTCCAAAGACTGCTAAGAATGTCCCAGTCACAAACCTGTTCTTCACTGATTTTTGTTCTCTTTCCCACCTCGTCCTCACTTCCTATATCTGATCTCCACCATTTTCCCCTCCTCATTCCTTCTCCCATCCAGTTTGTTCCCTCCATCTACTTAGATTTCTATTTCATTTCCTACTTCTTAGCGAGATTCAATCATCCTCCCTTAGGATTTCCTTTAAGTTATTTGGCTACGTGTATTGTATCATGGTTAATATCCACTTACAAGTGAGTACATACCAGGGGTTTCTTCCTAGTTTAGAGTTATTTTACTCAATGTATATTTTCCAGTTCATTCTTGAATGTTCTACATATGTATTTTTATGTTGTATATATAAATGAACACATGTACACACATACACAAATATGTACATACTCACACACACAAACACACACACACACACACACATATATATGTATATGTAGATCCACTTATTTTCAGGATTTTATAGAAGAAAATGCAACTCAGAGAGGTAGAGTGGATTTTGCAGATCACCAAGCAGCAGTTTCTGCCCCTGCCTATCTTCACCCAACATAGATGCTTTTAGCCTGAAACTTCTGTAATTTTGTAATGCACTTTAATGATGAGTAAAATGTACAGACACAGATCAGCATTATGTGTTTTATATAAAACCCTAGCTGTGGCCACCCTCAGAGTTCTGAGGTGCTAGGAACCATAGGGAGCCTGAGAAATTACAAAGATTATAAAATGGATCCCCAGGTGTCCACACCTACTGCACTAATGGATCTTCCAGAAGAGCCTGATGTCTTCTATTCTAAGAGACAGATATTCATCCTGAACTTGCAAAGACCAATTTATAAAATGTGCACCCCCAAACATAATAAAATAAAACCTTCTACTTGAAACTGATGTTTGAACAAACTAGGGCACAGAGTGCTTTATTATTATTCTTTAATTTTCCAAAAGGAATGCACAGTTTCATCCTATTTATAATAAAAGTCACTGACATAACAAAAGCATCTCATCACATCAGCAGTCATTTCTACAAATAGTGCACTCACGCTTTAGATATTAACATGTGTTATAAATGTCATTGATATATTAAGACTGTTCAGACTGTCTATCTAAAAATAGGCAGAAAGACATAGGGATGGGGGTTGGGGGGAGTACAGGAAGAACCATTTCACTCAGGAAAAGGGTAACTTATTCTTGCAAAAAGAAGCCTTGTATTTGTGAACCATGCAGGGAAACACCTGAATCAGATTCATGGTTTGTTTGAATTTGAGTCACTAGCAGAGCATGATGCAGATAGCCAAAAAGGCTGCGAGAAAGTTAAAAAGAATAGAAAACAATGAGAAGGAGAAAGGAGAATAAGACACAGGTGGAAAAAGATAGAGAAAAGGGAGAGGTAATAATTATTAAGTAACATTAACATTGTAAGACTTAGACCTTAACATTCTACAAGCAAATGCAGTGTGGGGTACGAGTCATTTGAAGGTTAGGTAGTTCATCTGAGGTTAGTGTTTCTTGATTTAAAGCTTTGGAAATTAATAAGAAGAATTAATGTTGTATTTTATAAAGATGAGTAGAAGGTTTTGTGTGTCATTGAAAAAGTACTGGAAAAGCTTGAATTTAAGAATTAGGAAGAGCAGAAACTGAGACAGGTGTGAATCAAAGAGAGAGTGAAGATGTGGTCTCAGCTCTTTCAAGGACATGCCTTGGAGAACTCACTAGTTTTCATAGGATCCAAATTCCAAAATGTTTCTCCCCATCTTCAATAGAGACATAAGCTGTGGGTCACATCTTTAACACATGTGACTTTGTGTACACTTAAAATCAGAATTGCAACAATAGAAAGTGACAGAGCAATGATGAGATAATCAGACGAACTTCAAAGAGGACTCAGTGGCAATCTTTATCTTTTCTCATTTCTATGACTTTGAGCAACAGAATCAACTCCTCTAAGTGTCTTGTTCTCTTAAATGAAAATACAAATACAATAACAATAAAAAACAATTAACTCCTCTCCAAAAACCCCAAAACAAACACACAAAGAAAAACCCAAACCTTACCTCATATTGTGGTTCTCATCAACTTCTGAGATTTAATGAAATAAGTATTAGTCAAGTATCAGATTCTCAATGAGAACACTCAGGTATTAACAACTTAGCTTCATCCCTGTAGACACAATTGCATTTAGAAATTACTTAACACCCTTTAAATATCACGAGACTTCCCTTGATGTCTATATGCATGAGACACTGCTTCAAATATTTAGTCCATTTCCTGACTGTATTTTTCTTATCCCATAACTGATGATAATTAAGGAGTATCTTCTGTGGTTTAGGTTTTCTTTTGTCAGCAATGTTGCAGTAAATGTCATAACTCAGACATTTGAAAGCCTGCTGAATTCTATCACTTAAGCAGTCTGTTTGTTGTATGAAGGCCTGCTGAGTTGCATGATACTCTTTGAAAAGTTGCAGGGAAGATTCCCAGCAGGCCTTTTGATTGGAATTTCCCTGACTGAGCTCCCAAGGCAGTTCATTCAGCAAATATTAATCTGGTTGCCCTCTATGTTTCAAAGATGAGCCAAAGCACAGTTCTGGCATGGAGAAATGAGAAGAGACACTGTAGAGATATTAAGATATTAAACACAACCCAAATAAACAAACTTGAAATTGCCTTCCAACATTAATAGAATTTTGTTAGAGTGTATGTTATTTTTTTATAAGTGTTTATCATATTTTGAATGCTCTCAAGACATTTTGAAAAGGATGATTTGGCCTTACGACCCACTGTGGAATAAGAATATCTTGGTCCTTATGAGAAAATATCTCATGTATGTATATCTCTTCCTCATGTGATCTGTTGTTTAACTCTCTATTATAAGAGCAACTATAGGGTATTATCCGAAGCTTCTGATTCTCTTTTGAGCTGCTCAGCTCCCCTGTGTGCATGGAATATTTCCATAAAAATTTTTTGTTTCAAAATATCACAAAACATACCCATGGAGACTTGGGTCTGCAGAAGTGATGATGAGAAAACCAAAAAAAACAATAAATGGGAAGGGGAACAGAAAACTCTGACATTTCTTTCTAGACTGAATTTATGTATTTGAATGTTTTATTTTGATTGAAAAGAGCTTAGGGAGAAAACAGGTGTGGTGGGAGGAATAAGAAAGCTAGAAGAAACATAAGCCTCAGGAGATAGGTATTGTAATCTAGAATGTTGTTTCTCAGCTAGACTTAGTTCTAAAGTTCACCATTAAATTATGTGAGGGATGTTTGTGGAGTTATCCCAGGTGCACTTGCAACATCTATAATAGAATGTTCACTGTGTAGAATGATTCTTCCACTTCAAGACTTACTGAAAATCATTCAATTTCCTTCTGTTTCTTTTTTTAAGGACTTACTTATTTAATTCTCCATCATGTTTTTCACAGCTATTTTTAAAATACAGTGTAAATCTCAGTAGATCATTTCCTGCAACCATCAGAACATACCCTTCCTATCACAAAAATTACATTTAAAACAAGGATACCTGATTAATCTCCCCAGATAGCATACTTCGGACAATATATTAATGCTTTAGAACAAAGCATGTAACATTGTATCCTGCATTATTGCTTTAGAAAATATATGTATAACATCTGCAAGGCCTAGTCTGAATCTCCCATATATTATGAAAGTGTTCTTTGTAAAATAACTATTCTGTAATTGGATGAAATGTACAGCAAAGACTTCCATAAATAATTTTAAATAACTTACAGTGTTTAAGGGATACGTTAATTCATTAATTTAATTTTAATAGCACTAAAAATAAGTTGTAGAATACAAACACAAAGTGCCAAAATTTTTGTTATCATTTGGTGCAATAGTTTAAACATATGGAATAAGTTAAATGCGGGGTGCAAGGAAAGGATCAGAAGCATGCTATCTCAGCTCTATCTATGCTAAGCATTGCAAGATAGGAAAAATGTGTGGTAAGGAATAAGGTAAAATTTCTGGCAGAAGAAATGCTGGGAAGATAGAAGACAAAGAAAAAGGAGAAATTGGCTCAGGAAAGGGAAGGCAGAAGAGCAAACCAACAGGGAGATGGAAAACTTGTGAGCACTTTCTATTTAAGGATGAGGAAAATTTCAAAAGAGAATGTATCCATGGTAAGCTGCTGGTGATGGAGTCTCTATGGAGAGATCAAAACTAATATTTAGAAATGTGTACAGTCTCAGCCCAATCAGCAGGAGTAAGCAGAGTATTTAAATGTGTTGTGTAATGAACAGACTTCATTCAATATTACACAAGAGTTTGGTTCCTTTCCCAGTTTTGTGACTTACTAAATATATGGCCCTAGACCAGTGATCTTAATTTCCCTCTCTCTTGGTTCCTTCATATGTGACATGAGAATTACAATTCCTATGATCATAGAGAGAGAGGACTGAAACAATATGTATTGGAAGTTCAGCACAGCATCTCTTCAGAGTGTCGATTGTAGCTATTATTGTTGTTATTTACTATTATTGCCCCTCTGGAAAATCCACAGATTAATATTTAGCAAGTACCCCATTTGTATTTATTCCTTTTGCCCCAGGAATCTTCTTTCTGGCAATGGATCCCAAGGAAATAATTCAGCAATAGTAAAGCTGAGAGCTCAATGATGATCTCTATACCATTAGCTATAATCAAAAAAAAGGAATAACTTAAATGTCCATGAATAGGGGAATAATTTATAGGAAATTATGATATATCAACATAATAGGATATTATGCAACCATTACAGCAATAATTATGTCAGTGTAGCAACTGAACAAATGCTTACATTATAATATTAGGTAAAACAAAAATGGTGCTATCATAGCTTTATGAAATCGTGCATACATATGGGCATATAATGGCATCTTATGAGCAAAGATGATATAATTATATTTAAGTATGCATTTAAAGTTTTGCTGCTTATAACTTGTGTCTTATTATTGTTTTAAAATTATCTGTTCACTAATAAGAGCACAGAGAAGATGACTAAGTAGACATCCTTACTAAAACTCTTAACAGTGAATTTGTGATAAAAACAAATTTGCTTAGAGGCTTGCATATAAGAGTTTTGGGATAGCTGTTTGGCCAGTACTTAAAAATAATAAGTGAATAAGTAATACTTATAAAACTTGCAGTATGGTACTCACTAGAGTTGCTACTTTATTTGATACATTGACATTATTATATACAACCTTATTTCTGATAAATCTATGATGCAGTATGTTGCACTTGGCTGAACACAGCTAAAAGAGATTTTTTTTTTTTTACTTTTGGACACCTACAACTCTTGCTCTCAATGAGCACAATCTTTTCCACAAAACCTTTGCATATTTTGGATTCAAAATGGTGCAGCATATGACATTTAATATTATGATGTTATAGTATGATTTTTAAAACTAAATTTCAGGAATCAACCCCACATATTTGTATCATAACAACCCCTTAGTCCCCAACTCCCTATCTGCCAATATTCCTCCAACCCCCTCGTTTATGCCCTCCTCTGTATTTAAAACTATTTAATCAGCTGGATTTAATTAGTGTTGTCCATATGCATGTGGATATAGGGATAACCACTTCAGCATAGGCACCAATCCCTGCAGGGCAATTACCTGTGACACCTTGTTCATGAAGAAACAGACATTGCTATACTGGGAAACAATAGCTTTTAGCTCCTCTATGAGACGTTAAGGCCTTGTCTGTTTACCCCTTCATGCTGGTTTCAATGTGAACTGGTTTGAACTTGTACAGGCAACCATGATCATTGAGAATTCATCAGGACAGCATCTTCCCATGTCTAGAAGAAGCTATCTTACAATACCCTTAGAGATTTAGCTTCTAACATCTTTCTGTACCTTCTTCCATGATGTTTTCCTGAGTCTTTCAATATGGATTTCCCATCTGAGCATGGGGCAGTCATTTGTTCTATGTAATTTGGGCTGTTATAGTTCTCTGACTTTCTAAATTTTATCTTTGAAGTTAAGTTTTGTAAATTAGTTTGGTTGGACAGTGAACTATATACTGCGAATATTGAGCCAGCCTTCACATGAAGATCTGCCTCCACCTCTTGACGTGTTACAGTTTCTTTTTTACTCAGGCTATTCTGGTTCCTCCCTAGTCCCTTCTGTGCATCCTGCTCACTGCTCCACATCTTACATATAGCCATTCTCTTAGTATCAACCAGAGAGTTATGATATAGTGGCAACTAAATTCCACCATCACTATGTTCCTTAGTTGAGGTTTGCTTGACATTATGATGTGGTATAGAGACATATATCTTGGGTCTTATCATGGTGACTGTTTTGCTCTGGCCCAGTATCACTATGATTTTGGACTTAAAAGAAGTGAAAGCTTCTTTCAAATCTGACTTAGGTCTATAGCATCTGTTGTTCTGTTCATAGTAAATAATACCTGGGAGTGTTTTCTGTGTGCCAACAGTTGAAGAAATAGACCTTGGGGTCCTTGGTCTTATCACTCCTGACCAAGACATAGTCAATATGTTTGTTTGGGTCCACACAACTTAAATAGCGGACTATACTTCCTCCCATGAGCTTGTAGTAAAACAGACCACATAATGTATAAACATGCTTATAGCTGAGATTACTAGCCTTGACCTCCTATAAATGACAGGACAAAAGTTTTACAGAGGATCACAGAAATTACATTTCTGTCAGTAATGTCAGAATGAAACTCAATTTGGATGTTTTTACTTCTCATGTGGATAAAGTTATACCTATTTCCTGATAGAAGTTGGAGACAAACTTCTGGTCAACATTACCATAAAGGAAGTGACAACACTCAAAGATTAATGCTTATATAAGCATTGTTCTTTGGATGGAATTCCAAATTGTATGTCCTAATTGTATCACTTGTGTAACCATTACTTAGCCACTTCGCCCATCAACAAAGGGCTCTCTTCCTTTGGTTGTACAGTGGAGTAAATTAGACAGTGGCCATATCATTGCCTGAGTGATATGCCTGATTGAGTCAGGACTCATCTTTAGCTTGTTATGGAGAAGTGAGGCTTATACACCACTCTAAGTGTGAATGTGGGAAACCTGCATCACAGAACATATGTGAGAGGGAGACAATGATGAAGGTTGACATTTTGTTGGTGAAGCTTAAAAGCCATATCATTTAATGTTCTGTTTGTAAGACTTAGCCATACCTGATCAGAAGGCATTAGCAGGCAGAGCCTGAATAAAGACTTGATTGAATTCCCAAAGCCTTATGAACTACCACACAGTAGAAACACTATAAATTTGACACATTGGAGCAGGAACTGTCTGCTCAAAGTTATCAGAACAAAAAGTTTAATTTTACCACATGGCATTGAATGATTTTGAGTTTTAAATAGGTTATTAAGTACATAGAAACTTAAAAAATGTAATTTCTCCTCCTCATGAGCAAATAAATAATAAGTTGTTTAGATTGTGAGAGAATAGACAATAGAGTTGACACATTTTAATATGATAAAAGATTTGTATATAGTTTAAAATATACTTGACGAAGGCATGGTTTATGAAAAACCAGGAAAATGTGCCAATTTCAATCATACTATTAATGGAATCTCAACAAATGCATATATTTGTGTTATTACCTTTTTCAAAATATTATTTCACTCACTTGTAGAAAATACTACTATGCAGTTCACAATAAACTATCACATATTTTATGAACAACCAGAAAAAATAGAAGCTCTAACTCTCAAAAAATGAAGAAATGACATGAAAATGTTAATTTCATCACTTGATCAGTAAACATTTTATACACATATTAAAATAGCATAATGTACCACATCAATATGTACAAATACTGCTCATGAGCTATGATAACAATTGCCTTGACACAATATGTTCACTGGTGTAATAGTAGTACAAATGTTACGGGAGCAACCAACAGATTCTGGGAGGATGTCTATCCATTCTGTACCGCACAAGTCAATGATGGCTCTGTTAAATGGGCCAAAAGCATTTCATCTAAGGTCCCTCCCTTTGAAGTCTGAGAGTCTCTCACTTTTCACTCAGGTCTCTAGTACATCCTAGATGGTCTCCACCCCTGAAGTTGCATATTTCCATTCTTTCTGCTGGACCTCAGGACTCTCCCCTATATCTACCTGAACGTGTTCCCCCTTTCCCTCCCCCTCCTCTCTCCTTCCCAGGCCCCTCCCTCCTTTTGCTTCCTGTGATTATTTTCTTCTCCCTCCCAAGTGGGATTGAAGCATCCTCACTTGGGTGCTTCTGTTTGTTCTGTGAATTGTATCCTAGGTATTCTGTACAGTTTTGGGCTAATGTTCACTTATTAGTAAGTACATACTATGTATGTCCTTTGCTGAGTGAGACAGATGCAGATACTTAAACTTAACCATTGGACTAAAGTCGGGGACCACTGTGGTTGAGTTAGGTAAAAGCTAGAAGAAACTGAAGAGGAGGGTGACCCCATAGGAAGATCAGCAGTCTCAACTAATCTGGACCCCTGAGATCTCTCAGACACTGAGCCACCAGGATGCAACCAGGTAGCATCCAGGAACTGGTCCCAGGCCTCTGACACATACATCAGAGGACTGGCCTCCTGGTCTGGCCTCAGTGGGAGAAGATACACCTAACCCTTGAGAGACATGAGGCCCCATGGGTATGCTTGGAAGAGTGTGTATGGTGGGGGGGATTCTTTTGGAGGAGCAGTGGGGAAAGAGGGGGAATGGCTGGACTATTTTTAAAAAAGTAATAAAAAAAGAGTTCAAAAGTTCATGGCTGGCTAGGTCAAACGCTCTAGGTGAGAACTTAGTACTATTTTTTCTGATAAATGAATGAAACAATAAATTACCCCTAAGTTCTTATCCTTATATCCAGTGATTAAGGCAGCTCTCACTGTATACCAAAGAAGCCTCTCTTTGCAGTAGATGGCAATACAGAGACTTACCAGCAGTTAATATGCAGAGAAAGAGAGAGCATGGAAATTTCATCTCTAAATGAGACATGTATATTACATCTCATTTGCTTGAGGCTCAAGGATCATCTTGTAAGATTGCAGTGAAAGAGATTGAGGGTTGAAAGAGTCAGAGGTCATAGACATCATAGTACTTTTGCACCTATGAACTCATGCAAACTATGACTCAGACACAAGACCTACACATGACAAGGTAGATAAATTCCACCATGGATTTGGGAGAGGCTCATGAAGTACCACCTGAGATGAGGAGCCATTGGTAACTGATGACTTATGGGAAAGGGAGTGCATGTTTCCTTCAAGTATGGCCCTTGAGAGGATGTGTATGCACGAGGAGAGGGTTTTAGACCCATGGACATACAGACAGCATTCAGTGGACTGAGTGGTTTTCAAAAAAATTATAAAACTTCACAAACAATGAATAAAAAGAGGAGGACAAATGTTTCATTTTCTTTTCCATTTACTTTTTTCTCAATTCCAGAAATTTTTGAAATAATTAATATTACTAAGAGTATTTTTT
>JADRCC010444870.1:0-11942 GCA_019843855.1 Hylomyscus alleni
AAACCAAACCAAACCAAACCAAACCAAACCAAACAAAACAAAACAAAAACAGAGGCCAATGGCTGTGTTCTGACCTGTTGCTAGGACTGTCCTACCCTGAGTTCAGGTACACAGTTACCAAGTGACAGGGGTGGGGGCATGCTCACATTTTAAACCTTTTCCCGAGAACCCACATGGGAGAAAAAAAAGACTATTTATTTAGTTCTTGTTCTGTAAAAGGATCTTTATATTTGATCTTTTTATCATCAGTTTCTATTACTATGTGTTGCTGGCAAGTCATGTCAACGTGACCCACAAACTAGAGCTATCTGAATGGACAGAAACTTAACTGAGAAAATGTCTCCATAAGATACAGCTGTAAGGCATTTTCTTACTTAGTTATTTATGGGATAGTGCTCAGTTCATTGTGAGTGCTGCTACCCCTGGGATGGTTTTCCTGGGTTCTATAAGAAAGCAGACTGAGCAAAACCATGGGGGGAGCGAGCCAGCCAGCAGCACCTATCTAAGGAACCTGCCTCCAAGTTCCTGCCCTGTTTGAGTTCCTATCCTGACTTCCTTCAATGATGAACAGCTGTATGGAAGTGAAATCCAAACACCCCCCTCCTTTTTCCCCTAACTTGCCTTTTGGTTTTGGTGTTTTATTGGAGCAATAGAAACCCTAAGACACCATAACGGAATATCTATAATCATATTATAAAGAGGAATTGTATTTGGACTCACAGTTTGGGAATCTTCATCCCATTATCATTTGGCTCTATGGTGATACATCATGGAGGAAATTGTTGCAGAGGCAGCCCCCTTCATTGCAGGGCTAGGTATGGGCACAAAACAAGGAAGAGCCCCAAAAGCCCAAAGCTGGGGACCACGCCTGTGGCACATGGGCCCATGAAGGACAGACCTGATTCAAACTTGGCAATATCTTATTTAATCTTCTTATGACGAATCAGACACAGCTGACAGGATTCAGTCACTGAGAGTATAAGTACCTTGTCACTCAATGACTATGAGTTCATAGTCATTCACAAAAGCTGGGATTTCGAAACGAGGCCTACAATGTAAAGCTTCTAAAATGGGGCCCCTTTATATAGTGCCTCAGGAGAACTAGCATGGTATCTCCTGCTTGGGTTCCTTTAGCAAACACAATATATCAATTTTTATTAAAAAAAAAAAACCTTTAAAATAGTTCAATCTGAAGAGTTCCCATTTAGAGCCACCGTGAGCAGGTTATAGCTGCGCTCTGCAGGCTGTTGGAGGGCCCCTTTCCTCTTGAAGGAACCATTTTACTTCCCTTCTCTCCTTCTTCTTTAGCTCCATATCTCTACCCAACTCTGAGAAGGTGGCTGTTCACTCTGCTCTTTCTAGTTCTTCAAACCTAAAACAAGGGATCCTCTGCTCTCTTCCCGTGTGCTTTTGAGTGCCCTAGGAAGAAACCTTTTCCTAGTCTCTATTGCCCCTCGTCCTTCTCTCTCTACACTTCTTTCTCTCTGTGTCTCTGTCTCTCTCTGGAAACAATGCAAGGTCAAATCTGTTGGCTTTTGTTCTCGGGACATCCAGGACCATCCTTTTACCTTTCTTGCTGCATCCGGAACTTCCTCAACCACATTTATGTTCAACATTGAGCTCCCTCCCAGGCCTCAGAGTCTTTTCGAGTTGGTTGTGGCCATGTGTCATTCAGTGAGAACAATGTGAACTTCTTCAGTTACACACCTCACATCGAGGGCTGATTCACAAAAGGTCAGAGTTGCCACTTGATGGGTGGGGGGTGCAGGTGAGATGGGGGTAGACTGGCTTCCCAGTGACCTCACAGGGAGACAACGGGAGATTAGAAGGGTAAACTACAAAGAGAAGCCTCTTACTCACAGGGAGGGTGAGAGTTCCTGGATCTTCTGTAGCTTATAATAAGGGCAGAGATGCCCCTCCTTGACTGTCTTTGTAACCTGAGAGACAGACTGAGCATCTGGTCATAGCAGGAACCCCAGGCACACTTGAGGAAAACAGCAGTTTTGTGTCTATACCCTAACTAAGCTAGTCATTGGCACCCTGTGGGCAATCAGTTATTTTTGGCTTAGACTTCGAGAAAAAAAAAAGTGGAGAATTCAGGGCCTGCACACAAAATTCAGGGCCAATAAGTTACTTAAATCAAGCTTTCTGGGTTTGCCTAGGGACGTAGTTTAGTGCATAGAGTGCTTACTCAGAGCGTAGAAGGTTCTGGGTTTGAGCCCCAGCACTGCATAACACTGGCAGTTGCGGTGCATGCCTGTGATCTCAGCACTCTGGAGGTGGAGTCCGGGAGATCAGAAGTTCACGGTCATCCTTGGCTATGTAGTCTGTGCTATATAAGACCCAGAGACTGGCTCTTAGAAAAACAACAATGAAAACAACAACATGACTGCAAAGTTACCTCAGTTAGTAATGGGCTTTCATAAGCAGAAAGATTGATCCCCAGACATCAAATTGAAAATAAAAAAATAATAAAAATAAAAAGCCAGGCATGCTAGTTCAGACTGGATAGGGGGAAACAAATAGGTCCTGGGGCCTCATTGACTGGCCAGTTTAGCCTACTTGGCAAGGAATTTCAGGTCACAGAGAAGCTGTCGAAAAATAAAAAAGTTAATACCTGAGAAATGACATTTGAGATTGTCTTATGACCTCCACATACACATGCATATTTACATGCATGTCACTTGCACATACATTTGCACACACACACACACACACACACACATACAATCAGTACCACCACCACGACCACACAAGAAATAATTTTCCAGGTGGACCATAATTAATGTCAATTTGGTGTCAATTTGGGAGGCATGGGGATCTTTGGGGGGCTCTGACTTGGTCCTTTTATGCCTCAGTCCTTCATTTCTTGATCATCCATTATGTAACCAACACAGTCCTGGGGTTATTCCACTTAAAGAATGCAGCTGGGACCCCTGCAGGGTTCCTAAGTCACAGGTGGGCTTTTCTCCTCGGCTCTACCTGCCATCCACAGAGTATTTATCTGTCTGTCAGGTAAGTGTCGAGTCACTGTTTGCACACTCCTGTTTTGCACAGGGCCCTTTGCACCTTGCTGAGTCTCACGGAGCACCCTGTTTAAATCTCACGAGAATCTTACCAGCGTGGTGTTTTTACTACTTCTGTATTGTCATATTTATAGTGTGTGCATGTGGGAGCCCTGGGGACTGCAGAGGAGGGTTCAGCCATCACCCCTCTGGTTCTGAGAAGTACAGGATCACCCAGAATCCCTTCCTAAGGAGAATCACACCTTCTCTCCCCAAGCCTCTGACTGACACTTCAGCCATGGGAGTAAAATAGCATTCATTATCTCGTGACATTTCCAAGGAAGCCTTTACCTCCGTTTCCCATGAGAGTCCATGACAAAAGTTTGTCTGATCTTCCTCTCCCCATCGCTGTGCTCTTTGCCACCCCCAGCTCCTTTTCATCTCCCTGTTTGAGGGCAAACGTTCTCCTGACAGCAGTCTCCAGGGAGACTGGGTTGTCTTTCTTCCTTTCCCTTCAAAGAGCCTTTGAGCACTCCACTCAGCCTGGTGGATGGGATGTGTTTCATCTTTCAGTAGGCTCCAATCAACTGCTGAGCAGGGAAGGGCACCTTGTGAGTTTCCTTCCTGTCCCCACCCCCTGGGTCCCATAGGGAGGGAGAGGGTGGGACCTGGCATCTGGTCTGGGTGTACTCCCTGTTCCTGGGGGAGGGCTGCTTTGTTCTTTTGAACCCACTGAGATGGGCAGAGGCTGCTTCAGCTGGTGGGCAATGCCAATAGCCAGGGTTGAGGGAGAGGGACGACCAGATTGTTGGTCCAGAGCTTCTTGAAGGAAAGTCCTTGAAACCCTTGAAGGATGCGGCAGGACCCTCAGAGAGGAGGCCTTCGACTGCCTTTTGGGCTTCCTCTTTCTTGCCCTCTTGAGTCTTGACTGAATCCCTAGCCCCATGGGCCCCTCTCTGGTAGAAAGTTCCTCCCCACCACTTATAGAGCCAGGGACTCCATGACAGTAAGTCACTGCATACACCAACCAGGGCACATAATACAACTTGAGCATCTTTGTAGGTGCATTTCCTGCCTCAGTCAAGCAGAGCTATTTCATCAGTCAGCAACTCTCAGGGAGACTTTTACATCCTTACTCTTGATAGTGTCTTCACTCTCTCCCCGCACCAGCTCTCTGCAGTCAGGTCAGGAATCCCAGAGGGAGTGGGGAGTGGTGGGCAGCCTCCCCTCTTTGTTCTTCTCTGGGTAGCTTGTCTTAGTTAGGTTTCTGTTGCTGTGGTAGCCACTCAGAACCAAAGGGTTTATTTGGCGTATTACAGATCCTAATCCACCATTAAGAGAAGCCAAGGCAGGAACTCAAGGGAGTAACCTGGAGGCAGGACCTAAAGCAGAAGCCATGGAGGAGCACTGCCTACTGACTTGCTCCCTGTAACTTACTCAGCTTGCTTTCTTACACTGTCCAGGACCCTTCTCCAGAGTGGTGCCGCCCACAGTGGGTGGGGTCCTCTCACATTAACCATCAATCAAGAAAACGCCCTGCAGACTTGCCTACAGGTCAACTGGATGGACACATTTCCTCAATTAATATCCCTTCTTTCCAGCTACATCTAAGCTCGTGTCAAGATGACAAAAAATCAACCAGCACATGGCCACCATCGAATTTCCCGGTGGAAACCAGAGATTTAAACGTTTTCTATCACGAAGATTCCAGACAGACATAACAATAAAAATAGAAAAAAATTGAGTCGCATAAATAATACACCACCTACATTCGATAATTTTCAAGAATTTGGTGCCCTCGTTTGATGTATTTGTAGGCACGTGTGGGCACGCCCATGTAAGTGTGCAGTGCTTGCAGCTACATACATGCAGGGGCCAGAGCAAGATAAGTGTCTTCTCTATTGCTTTCCACCTTGTGGTTTTGGGGGCAGTGTGGGCCTGGAAAGTGTGAGACTAGAGGAACCAGTTTGGAACAAGAGTGAGGTTGAGATGTGTCCGAACTCCGAAAATGTCATCCTGAGACTGGCAGGAATAGGACTGTTTCCTTCTTGCTCTGGGCCTACATGTCCTGGTATGTGTAGCCTATACAACCCCCACCTCTACCACACTTGAGGTGGTTATGTAGCCTGGTGGCCAAATTACAGGTTTAACGTCCTCTCTCCTATGTAAGGACACGTCCAGCAAGCATCTGGAATCTCTCTCTAAGCAAATGAAGCATTCCCAGCAACACCTCAGCCCAGCCAACGGTGTACACCTACCCACAAAATCCCTGCCCACTCCCAGGGGTTTATACAGCCCTTATTCACCCCCAATAAACAGAGCTGTTTCACTAAAATCCGGGAAGCTGTTTCTCTCCTGTACTCACTGCAGACCAAGGTCCTCTGTAACCCATCCAGGGGGCTGAGCTTCTTTCCTTCCAGTCCAGCCTGGAACGATTCCTGGACACCCTGAGGGGAGAAGCACAGCTGGGCAGGCAAGGCAGGGTCTCTCACTTGCCGGGAGCCTCCAGGCCCTGGGGCAGGGTAGCTAGCGGTGGAGTAACAGAGTAGGACTCTGGTGATGGCTTAAAAGTCTGAGAGTTTCGAGCTTTCTAGCTCTCTAACTGTACTGAAATGCTGCTGCTGATAACTTCTGAAAAGTCCTAAAAACTTTCCTGCTCTTTCTGAGGGTAAAAGACTGCTGGCTTAGGTGATTAACACCTGTAGCCTAACAGCGAGGATTAAGCCATGCATCCTTTGTTCTATCTCAGCAGGAACTGCTGGGTTCTAACTTTCAGCCGGCTAGTTGGAGGTCGCAGGAAGAGAAGACACTTAAAGTGATTATAGAATTTATTACTAAGTTGTAAAAAGTTTCCTATGAAAGCTATCTAAGGCGAAAATTGAAAAGATCCTAAGTGGGGAAAGGGAAAAATTCTCTAAGTGGAGAAAGGGAAAAGATTCTACTCTCTCTAGCTCCTCCTCATCTCTTTGTCCTCAGTACTTACACATCTTTCAGAATACACACATGTTACAAAGTTCATCACGAGTTCATACCAAAAATCAAATCATAAATTGAAATAGAAGTTTACAACAGCAAATGTTTACAAGTATATCCATTAGGAGTAATTATCTAGCTAAACATCCATCACCTGTCTCAGCTCCACAGGTTCACTAAAGGTTTAAGATAATACCTAAGTTTTAACTGAGGTTTTGTATAGAAAAACCCAGTCAATATTTTATCTTCTATCCTAGCACCTATAATAAATCATTAGTCCTCCTTTTATGACCTTTGGTTAATTGTTTTACAACCTCTTGGAATGTGCTCTGAGTAGGAGAAAGTTTGGTTATCATCTAAGAGCAATTAACTGGTGACACTTGGGAGACTGGCAGAGTTCTCATTGCAGTTTTGACTGTCAGAAAAGGACCTAATAGCAGTTGCGTTATAAAAGAGCTTAATAATCACAGATAAAATTTCAGGAATTCTTATAGGATTATCATATAGTCTTTTTTTTTTTTTTTTTTTTTTTTTTTCTGAGATGGGGTTTCTCTGGGTAGCCCTGGCTGTCCTGGAACTAACTCTGTAGACCAGGCTGGCCTCGAACTCAGAAATCCACCTGCCTCTGCCTCCCAAGTGCTGGGATTAAAGGCGTACACCACTACTGCCCGGCTGATATAGTCTTAAGTCATCTATTTATCTATATAGCATCTTTATAAGACAGTACAACTTCATGGATCTGCAGAGATCTGCTCCAAAGGGGTGTGCTATTACTTAGTGATTATTATATATGTTTAATAATAACAGGAAAGCATATTAATAGCAGGAATCTTTCCTAAAATTAGTCCCTTACAGCCTTGACTAATAAGGGCTCATCTGTCGCAGATTATATATAATCTGAAGCAGGCATTTTAGGATGATCACCTGCTAGTTATTATGGCTCCTGTTATGGCTCCCAACACTAACTTGAGGAAGAATCTTCCTGTTTTGGCTAGGCTGTCTGGCCTGGGAGATCTCAGGATCAACCATAGAGTTCAGTTTGTTTTCTTTAGGGTAATTAGAAAAGAGAGTTTAAAGGGATAATTAATTTACTCAACAAGTATTACCATATATTATAAACGGACACTTTGAATATAACTGAATTGAATTAAAAAAAACTCACCTTTTTAATATTAACATATTAAATGAGGAATCAGCTAATATTGAGTATACAACACACACACACTCCTCTATCACACACTCTATCTATCTATCTATCTATCTATCTATCTATCTATCTATCTACCTATCTATCTACCTACCTACCTATCTACCTACCTACCCATCTATCCATCCACCCACTCACCCACCTCTCTCTCTCTCTCTCTCTCTCTCTCTCTCTCTCTCTCTCTCTCTCTCTCTCTCTCTGTTTTGATTGAACAGAGATAAAGCTATGAACTGCTAGTATCCCTGTCCTATAGACAATGTTCACTCCAGGCACAAGTAGGCCATCGCAGAAGATGGAAAGAGAGCTCTGAAGTGGAGTTTGAGTCCCTTCCCCAGATGCCACCACCCTACCCTAGGGCTTCCTCTTGGCAGTGCTCAGCTGTGGGAGCCATACAATCTAAACAAAACTGGTTCAGTTTGGGCTGAGTTTCTGTCACTTGCAACTGAAAGTATCCTGCCTAATTGACTCCTGCACCAGCTTGTGCACTCCTACTGGGGACTCAAGGAAGGCAGAGTGGCCCAATAGGGCTAGCTTCTGAGAACCAGTGAAGAGTACATGGTCGCTGTCTCTGTGGGCAATTGTCTTGGGAGGCCACTCTGCCCAGGTGGTTGTGATGCAGTCTTGTAAAATCCCCCTTCCCAGACCAATGGATACAAGTGTGGACCAGGAGAGGCTGGGAAGCAGAGGTGACTCCAGCCAGCCTGTCCAATGTCCCAGGACCTCAGGGAATGAGCTATGCAGGACTATGCCACAACACCTTTAGTTTGGTTGGGAAAGGGAAGCCCTGATGTTTACAACACAGGTATTAGGTTTCTGACCAAGAAGGTGTGAGAGACAATAATTTGGCTACTGTCACATCTGCCAAGCTGGTGTCTCCTTCACTGAGGTGACTCTGATCCCACCCCCAAAATATTACTAAACTTCATGAAGATTTGATTTCTTACCAGTTAAATGGAAATAGTCTCTACTTTGTAGTAGTTAAGATGAGATAAAAACCACCCATGCAAAGCAGCTAAAACAGGGTAGTTGGTTATTATTTATGATAGTATCTGAACTCTGGCTACACTCTGCATCCTACATAAGGTAATTTGATTCTCTTATGTGCATGTGTGTGCTTTTGTGCATATGTGTTCATTTTGCCTGTGGAGGCCAGAGGATAATGTCCGATGTCACTCCTCATATATTGTCTACTTCGTTTTTTCTTTTTTGTAATAGGGTCTGCCACTGTCCTGAAACATGCCAAGTAGGCAAGGCTGGCTGACAGAGAACCCGAGGGATCTGCTTGCCTCTGCCTTTTCAGCACTGATGTTACCAGTGCATGCCACCACCCTGGACTTTTTAAAAAAACATGGGCTCTGGGTATGGAACTCATTTCTTTGTGCTTATAAAGACACTCTACACTCTATTGACTCACACATTTCCCCAGCCCATTGATCAACTTTTATGCTGTACCTAGACTCAGTTTCCTTCTGCTGAGGGCTGTGATCTGACTGGGACTATAAAGGCAAGTTCTTTCAGTAACTGTTAATTAGTTCCAAAGGAAAACATTTATAAAGTAATAACTCATATAACTTTAGACTTTAATAGAGTGTAAATTAGTAATACATGGGCCCTCCCACATAATCTATCTATCTATCTATCTATCTATCTATCTATCTATCTATCTATCTATTTATCTATCTATCTATCTATCTATCTATCTTCTATCTATCATCTATCTATCTATCTATCTATCTATCTATCTATCTATCATCTATCTCCCACTGAATTGTTTGGGCTGCCCGTGTATGCATGAATGTGGGGCCAGCCACTGGAGCACAACCAATTTACTAGGGACCACACCCCTAAAGACAACAGAATCCCTTTCTAGCAACCACCATCTGTCCATAGCTCTTCAGCTAGAGTAGGGACTCATAGAGTCCTCGTCGATCTATGCTGAAAGGTTGATTGACAAGAGCTTGGGCAGCCAACCCCAGCTGCTGTGAGCTCATGAGTGCAGTGGTACTGTTGTGTTGAGAAGACTGTCGTGCCCCCGTTTTCTTCGACTTGCAGTATTACCACCCTTCCTTGGACATGTCCCCTGAGCCTGTGGGAAGGGTGGGTGATACATATACCTCAATCATGGCTGAGCACTCCACAGAACTCATTCTTTGCACTTTGTCCAGTTGTGGGTTCCAGTATTCACTGTAATCCAATGCACCAGGAAGCATTTGAGGACTCCACTTGGGTTTTGGACCTGCCAATTCCAAACTGGAATTATGCTGCCAGTTCCCTTGGGTTTCCAGATTATCTGCTCACCCTGCAGGTTACCAGCACTCCCTAGAAGCCTTGAAAGGTATCCAGCATACATAAAAGGACTCCCACATATATAATGTTGTAGGTGTGTGTGCAAGCTTATCTATGAGAATATTTATATGCAGATTTTCATACCCACGATCCACCCACCTTTGGTTCTATTTTTCTGAAGAACTCCGACATACATGGAGGAATTGTGTACTATGGGGTGTACAGTGACTTAGGGCCCAGGGGCATTGCCCCTGACTTACCTTTGTTACCTTAGAATTTGGGTATTGGGACAGAGGGAGGCACAAGCTTTGTTTACTTGAGGAAGTGGGTTGGGTTGGGAGGGACAGAGTAGAGGTTTCCTTTCCTGTCCTTTAGGATTCTGATTCTCTTATCCTGGGAGCTTGGTGGATTGGTCAAGCTCCTCTCTCAGGAAGGTCATGTTTCAATTCAGGTCAGCTCGACACAGCTGCTATCCTGGGGTAAGCCTGGCCTCTGGACACATGCCTGCTTTTTCTGCTCCAGCTGCTCCTCAGGCTACTGGCCAATTCCTGATTATCCTATGGGAGATGAACCCCAAGGCAGACAGACAGGTCTGTGATCTTGGAGCTGTCCTCTGGGACATTTCTCACTCATTCTTAGACTCTCTAGTGTCTGAGCTGCTCCCTGGATGTGGGTAAAAGCACTGAAGAGTGTGTTTCATGCCCACTGTTTAAAGAAAGGGCTGAGGACCAAGGGGGACAGGCATGTACTATATCTATGAATTGGGAGGAGTTCTGAGGACAAGTGAGGGTTGAAAGCCAATTTCAAACTTATTTCACTTTTTCCCCAATCAATTCAAACCCTCTTCATTAAGGCAAAGAAAACAAGACTTAAAGGCAGGAGATTGGCTGCCCTTGTTCCTGTGTGACCTTAGGGTATGTTTGTCTGTACTATGGAGTTCAACCAGAGTTACCAGTATCAGAGCCGCTGCCAATAACTGACAGCCCTAACGATCTGGGTTCCACCATTCATCCTTAATAAGACAATCTAAAGAGTCAAATTAGTAGTGTATGAATGAAAGTTCCCAGTAGAAACCACACGATATGTAACAGATTAGCATTTCAGTGGTTGTGGAGAGCCTTTGGGGTCCCAGCATGATTTAAGTGCCAGAGGTATGCATGGCTAAACAGTCTTAGTGTAGACATGGTCCTGATGATTATTAACCAGTCTCTGTCTCTGCTCCAGTCTCTCCTGCAAGATGGTTTGACAGGTTGTAAATCTCTTTCTGGAGGCCAGCTCCCTCTCTGGCAGGTGCCAGGAATCAGCATTTTCTTTCCCCTGGCATGAGACTACCAGGGTGAGATTCCAATCTCTTGAAGTACTTTGAATAGTCTGCTAGCCAAAGGGAGGGGGCACAACTGCTAGCCAAAGGGAGGGGACACAACTCCCTCTTTGAATATGCTGATTTCTACCAGAAAGCCTGGCAATGGAGACATAAATCAAACCCTCTGTACAAGCTATAGCGGGAGGCAGTGATACGATTTCAGTGAATGGACTTAGCAACACTAAAACAGGTGTCAGCATTAAGCAACTCATTTATATTCATTGTTACAGCTCTGACTTCTTATACTACTTATTTAAATTTTATTTTGCATGTAGTTTTTACTTGCATATGTGTGCGCGTGCATATTTGTATATGCATGTTCATGTGTGTGTCTGTATACAATCGTGTGTAGTTAGAGGTGAAAACCTGATGTTAGGTGTCTTCTTCAACACTCTTCGTCTTATATTTTTAGGCAAGGTCTCTCATTGAAACTGAAAAGCCAATTGGGCTAGTCCAGTTAGCCAGTTTGTTCCTGGGATTTCCTGTCTTTGCATTCACACTCAGATCCTCACATTACAAGGCAAGTTCTTTACTAACCACCTCCTTAGCCCAGTTCTGGTCTTTTAATAGATGTCATTTAAAGGAAGACCAAATTCCACACTTCTTAATCTTTTTTGTTTGTTTGTTTGTTTGTTTTTGAGGCAGGTTTCTCTGTGTAGCCCTGGCTGTCCTGGAACTCACTCTATAGACTAGGCTGGCCTCGAACTCAGAAATCCACCTGCCTCTGCCTCCCAAGTGCTGGAATTAAAGGCATGCGCCACCACCACCCAGCTACTTCTTAATCTTTATTATGTTAAAAGGTAGATTCTGATTCACTAGGCCTGGGAAGGCTTGGCATCTGCACTTTCATACTAACAGGTAACATCCATAGGTCTAGTGCGGGGCTGGACTAATATTTTCATAGGAAAGGAGAGGAAATCTTATAATGGGTTGGGAAGAAACAGTCCAGGAAATAGAACAGAAATATAGATTTATTAAGACAACTCACAGTTAGAGATGGCCTCTTGGCCACATAATATAATTTCCATCTTAGGAAAACAGTGAGGGGAGGGAGGGGGGGGGAGAGAGAGAGAGAGAGAGAGAGAGAGAGAGAGAGAGAGAGAGAGAG
>JADRCC010445142.1:0-11165 GCA_019843855.1 Hylomyscus alleni
GTCAGTGAAGGAGTGGACTTTCCAGTGAGAGTGAGAGCAAGCAGGCAAAGAGAGAGCCAGATTCCTTCTTCTATTTCCTTTATATAGGTTACCAGCAGAAGATATGGCTCAAATTAAAGGTAGACCCTCCCTTTCTGAAGATTTAGAATAAAAGTGGGTCTTCCCACATCAAATAATTTAACTAAGTAATCCTGACAAGTGTGCCCTGATGCTTGAGTTTTGGTCAATCCCGGAGGTAACCAAGTGGACAGTCAAAAATAGCTTTCAGAGGTGCTAAGAACACACACACAGTACAAAGCATAGTCTCTTCAATAAAAGATGTTGGTAAACATATATTCATGTGCACACAAAATGCAACTGGATCTTTCCCTTATACTATGCTTGAAATAAACTCAAGTATGTAGTCACACAACCATAAAATTCAAAACCATAAAATAGATCATAATCACCACATGAGTCTTGGTGATAACTTTGACACTAAAAACACAAGCAAAAAAGTAAACACACACATACATACTCAGATAAAAATCATTGGTACTGGGGAACTCGGCTCATATAAGGCCTATATTGTAGACTCTCTCGTAATAAGATAGACAGCACTATAATCAGTGAGATGTGGAATAAATTTCAAAGATATGAATGCAATGACATGAAAAGACAAATGACAGCTGGGATTGTTTTGAGCTTTGAAATATCATCTCAGCAGAGAGAATGTTTAATTTGAGACTTAAAGGAGAAAAGGGGGTTTGTGGTTGGACAATACTCTTGGTGCTTGTTACTAGGATAAATAAAGAAGGCTACATAGCTACGAGGCTTGAGTTTTTCTGGTCAGGCATTCATATCATAGAGGGGTTTTGTTGTTTCAGGAATGCATTGTTGAGTAATATTTGAACTTCTTTTATAAGAGATAAGTTAACAGGTCTCCACTGTTAAACAAAATCATTATATATATATATATATATATATTTATTTATTTTATATTATATTATATAATTAACATATATTATATATAACATATATGATATAAAAATATATAGTTTATACTTGTACCATTATATGATATATATATTATTTGATATATAATTACTATATTTATCAAGAGAAACTTATGCATGTTCTGCTTATGATCACAGAGCATAAATTTTAAAAATGAAAGACACACAAATTCTTAATTTTTTGAGGGTATGTGTCCACTGAGAAATATCTGCCAATAGCTCTGGGAATCAGCACTAGGTCAGTAATTCTCAATGGGGTTAGTCTGGTAACACTTCTCCAGGGAGGCTCATGAAGAACACTGCTGTAGAAGGGTTATGCTGCTCAAGGTCTGCCAGGCAAACAGGGTAACCTGCTGGGGTGGGAAGCATGAGGCCTTTTTGTCACATACCTTATCTCCCCAGTGTTCCTTCCTATGCCCAGTAGGCAGGATATAGCTACTTTGGATGGTTCCCAGTGCACACCATCCCCAGGGCTATGATTGCATTCTGTGTTTCTTAGGGTTAAAGTTGGATTTGACAAGACTATAATTGAGGGTAGAGAAAGTAGGGGAAATGGGAGACATAAAGCAATGTCCCCATGACGAATGTCAACGTGAGATGGTCTTAATGGACTTTGTTTAGAGATGCAGAAATAGGGTAGAGTCAGGAATAATATTGAAAACTAAAATTTAGTTTTTAACTGAATGATGGGAAACTGTTTTGGATGATGGGAATAGAGAACAGAAGAAATGCTAGGTATATAAATACACACAAATGCCAGGTATGCAAATGCAAACAAATAAAACGATTTGATTGATTGAAAGAAAGAAATGCATTTGTGGATTTCGGATATAGAGTAACCGTATAGTTAGCATGATAGGCCATAAGAAGGAAATGTCCTGGAAAAGGCATAGCAGACCACTCATGAACTAGTCCTGCAGGGCTGATAGAGGAGCCTGCTTCAGCTTGCTCAGGGCAAAGAAACTGTTAGTCCCATACCAATCTGAGCACCCTTGAAGCTAGAAAACAAAACAAACAAACAAATACAAAGCAAACAGACAAATAAAAGAACCTTATCTGTTAAGTTTGAGCAGAGCTCCATTAGTCCATTTATTTTTACAGTCCTAATTTATTTTTATTAAATTAAAGAAAAATCTAAAACATGGTTTGTCTAAAAGTTTTCCAAAAACTTGAAACGATACATGATGCCCCTTGCCCTTGTCTTTGTCACATTTTCAGCCTAAAGATTCAAATTTTATTCATGTGCCAGGCAAGCCCCCTTTGTTACTGCGCTTGGCTTTGTCTCAACATGTTCCAAGTTGGCAGTAGTCACTTAAAGATGCTAAAGGGAACATTGTGTCCCAGTGTCATTTCCAGCACACATTCCCTGTACTGTATGCTCCAACCATCCTCCCGCTGTCCCCACGCATCGTATGCCCCTTCTTTGACTCAGCTCCTTTGCATGTGTTTTTCTACTGCATTTGGATACTTCTTGCAAGGTGACCCCTTTCTGTTCATTTGAACACTAAAAGAAGTCAATTTCTTAAGGAAGTCTCTCTCTCTCTCTCAGTTTCACACAGAGACTTAATTGTGACTTCAGCAATCTGTGTTTCATGTTAGATCTTATGTCTGTGTATCTTTCTCCCCTTGTCCATGGTTCCTCTTGAATTCTTTGCTCATTTTATATTTGATGTAGAAAATATTCATTGGATGCCTATGTGTTAAGAACTATGCTACGTGTTTGATGCATAATGTTAGAATAAAAATTAATAATAATGTAATCCCTGAGCTCTATTTAATTGAGAGATACTAAGAAGATACAAATCGAGAATATTCTTAAACTGCTATGAGAAAAGAGCCATGGTTGTATGGAGGATAAAAATTGGGGATAGTTCAAACACTGATGGGTATGTAGAATAAAAAATGAAGGCAGGTAGGTATGCCAGCAGGCATGGGGCACTTCTCTGCTAGATAGTCAAGAAAACATAACTAAATGGGAATGCAATATATCCAATGTTTTACCTTATTTCCCTGTTTTCTTTGAACTTAGACAGTACTGCTTTTGCATATGTTTTTTAAACCTCTCAAAAATGTGCAACTAAATTAATATATTGGCTTTTCATAGTTTCATTTTGCAGTCAAAAAACCCTGAAGTCTGTGTTTCAGAAATTGCCATAAAGTTTTGTATTCCCCATTCTGAGTCTCCATGTTGAACAGCCCTTTGGAGATCATAATGCAAAACTGCTTTTACCTTCATTCCCTCTCAGAGTGTTCTTTGTACTTCATTATTCCTGCTTGTTAAGAGCTCTAAATCTTTGGCTCTGACATCCAACATATTAGCTATAACTCTGGGCTTTATATCATTCCAGAATTTGATAAGCATGCCATCTGTGTCTATATCCAAGTTGTTAATCAAAATGTTGAACAATGGGACCTAGTATTTACTATCAGCATTCAGGTACAGAAAGACATCCCCCAGGAAAGCACTGATCCATTAATCAACATGGCTGGGAAACTACACAATTGCATCCACTATCTCATATTTGTTTATAAGAAGACCAAGGGAACTTTTGTGAGATCCATTTCTTTTACTATCTTGTTTCTACTCTACAACTTGAATAAACCTATGAAATTAGAAATTAGGTGAATTTATCTAAATATACCGAAAAGCCTCGTGTTCATGCCATCTTCTCATTCAAATACCCTTTTCGCTTTTATGCCAGAGTCTGACACTATGGGAGCTTTTTGCTTGAAACTCCTATATAGCATCATCCCCTAGGGAAGCTCAACATTTTCTGGATAAATCATCTAAATGGTTTGAAACCCAGGCTGAGTTATATAGCGTTCCAGGAGAGTGGCTATGGTGCAGGTTCATAGTTCTACTTAGATTACAGTGCTGCGAGGCAGGCAGTAGAGCAGTGTGTGCTGTAACCGAAGAGATCACTTCCTATGTCATGCAAAGCAGTCTTTCTTTGCTGGGCTTGCTTGCACATTCTGGGGTTGCTGTGATGACCTGACCGTGTGACTTTTTCTGTCTTTAGACTACTTTGTTGAAAGACTGTGGAGAATTTTGAAAATTTGAGATTAATAGACATTGAGTGCTAAAAGCTAAACAGAGGCTTCGTCGGGAGAAAAGAATGTTGAGTGAAGTGCAAGCCATGAAGACCTGGATTGTGAAGTTTAGAAGGGACGCAAAGACTACCAGGGCCTTTGTGTGATGCTTTAGATTAAAAATCTGGAGTGCTGCCCCACTGGGAATAAAAAATTCAACTGTGGTTAACATGAGATCTGCATCATTGTGGTGACACCTCGCGGGAGGCATTGCTGTATGAAGGGATTCAATGCTCAGTTGTTTTCAAGCTAGTAGATAAACCTGGTAAAGTTTAAGAAACGCCTATCTGGTGCTGTTTTTGAAGGAATGACAGATGCAAGACTGAGGAGGTCATGTAGAGTGGCTGAGGCCTGGCAGTCATGTGGCTCAGTCAATCTCCAGAGCGAGATCAACAGGTTGCTGTGGAGAGCCCAGGATAATGAAGGTACCAAGATTGTTGACTGCTGAGGGTACTGCAGATGGAAGAGCTCGAGACGTAGGGATGCCCAAACCCTTTGGAGCCCAAAAGATGATGAGTGAGTCCAAGCTGTCAGATGCTGAGCCACACCATTGGACTTTGGTTTTGCTAAAGTGTGGGTTTGGGCTTCTTGTTGTTGCTATTTTGTTTGGTTTGGTTTCGTTGCTCTAGTCCTTCCTTTCTGGAAAGTATGTAACTTGATTTTCATTTATAAGAGCTCACAGTTAAGGGATTTTGAGCTTTTTAAAAGTTCAAATTGAAATGTTGAGCAGGGCGGTGGTGGTGCACGCCTTTAATCCCAGCACTTGGGAGGCAGAGACAGGCAGATTTCGGAGTTCGAGGCCAGCCTGGTCTACAGAGTGAGTTCCAGGACAGCCAGGGCTATACAGAGAAACCCTGTTTCAAAAAACCAAAAAAAAGAAAAAAAGAAGAAGAAAGAAATATTGAACTTATAAATTATAGGAATTTTTTTTAATGGTAAGACTTTTAAGAGTTGGAGCAGTTTTATATTATGATAATAACATGAGGCATTAGGAATGAAGAAAGAAATCATTATGGCTTAATAATATTTTTAATTATCTTTAATCTTTTTTACAGTCCAGTCCTTATCCCCTACCTGGTCTGCCCTCCTACAGTTCCTCATCCCATTCTTCCTTCCCTCCTCCATCTCCAGAAGGATGTCTCCACCCCCAACCCCACCAGACCACCCCACCCTACCTGGGGCCTCAAGTCTCTCAAAGGTTAGGTGTGTCTTCTCACAGTGAGGCCAGACCAGACCAGGTAGTCTTCTGCTGCCTATGTGTCAGGGGCCTATCAGCTAGTGCATGCTGCCTGCTTGGTGAGAGAACTTGGAGGTCCAAGTTAGTTGAGACTGCTGGTCATCTTATGGGATCATCCTCCTCCTCAGCTTCTTCTAACCTTTCCTTAATTCAACCACAAGGGTCCCGAACTTCAGGCTGTTGGTTGGGTTTAAGTATCTGCATTTGTCTCAGCTGTTGAGCCTCTCAGAGGACAGCCGTGGTAGGCTCCTGTCTGTAAGCACACCATAACATCATTAATAGTGTCAGGCCTTGGAGCCTTCCCTTGGCATGGATCCAAAGTTGGGCCAGTCACTGCCCCTCCTCTCCCTCATTCTCTTCTCTGTTTTTGTGCCTTCAGTTCTTTTAGACAGGAACAACTCTGGGTCCGTGGTTCTGACTGTGGGATGGCAACTCCATCCTTCCACTGGATGTTCTCTGCCTTTCTACTGGAGGAGGACTCTACAAGTTCCCTCTCCCAACTGTTGGGCATTTCATCTAAGGTCCTTCCCTTTGAGTCCTGAGCATCCCTCACCTCCCAGGTATCTGATACATTCTAGAGAGTCCTTCCACCTCCTACCTCCCGAGGTTGCCATTCTTTTTCCATTCTTTCTGCTGTTCTTCAGAGCTTCAGTCCTGTTCTCCCTCTGCCTATAATACCTGATCATGTTCCTCTTTTCCCCTCCCTGTCCCCTCTCCTACCCAGTGCATCAAGTTGTGAGGAGGATTGTGCTGATTAGTTTATGTTGTCAATGTGACACAACTTAGAGTCATCTGAGAAGAAGTAACCTCATTGAGGAACTGTTCATATCAGATTGGCCCATGGCCATGTCCGTGAGAGATTAAAGCCTAGCTCACAGTGACTGGTAACATTCCTAGGCATATGGAACTGAGCTGTGTTAAAAACTTAGCTGAATGAATTAGAATGCCAATAAGTAGTGTTCCTGTATGGTTTCTGCTTTGATTTCTACCCCGAATTTCCTCAGTAATGGGCTGTGACCTAGAAATGTAAACCAAACATCTACCACCAAGTTGCTATTGGTTAGTTTTATCACAATGAAAATAGAGAACTTGGTACCTATAGATTTGTTCCCCAATCTCTACTCTATTTCTCATTGTGATAGCTAACCTTTATTTAGTGTTTAAAACATTCTACCCATTCTCTTACTACTCTCTTTATTATCCAAGTTGTTCTGGTGTGAGCAGTACTAGAGAGGCATCATTGTCATTCTCTTGTTTCATATTAGAAAGTCAAGGAACAGAACAGATGAGCACCTGGAACAAGATTAACCCTAAAGCCTGTTTGCTCACAGTGTTTGGTTATAGAGAATATGATCATTTTATCATTTGAGCTGTCTCTGCTGGGGGGATTGTAGGTCGACTCATTTCTCCTTTTGAGCTAGCTATACTGTTTATTGTCTTAACATACTCAGCGCTGTACATTCCTTTCCCAGGCTTCTGTTGATTCTTGGACACTTGTAAAATTAATTCTTTTAATATAGGTGTTAACAGTGAATTAATTCAACATCTGTATTTCTCTGCCTTTGTAGTTACCCACAACTACACAGAGAAAGCAAGATCTATTTCAAGCTGCACCTCAATTTCTGATCAGTTATTGATTTATATTAACCCTCCATGCTAATCTGACTATATCCCAGCCATATCCCATGATCCTTGCAGCTTAATATTGTTCAATCTCTCTGCTTCAGATGTTTTTTTTTCTCATGGTGCCTTCTCAGACCCTTTCTTAGGAGCTGATCTGAATCTCCCTCCCTCTTTCTCTCCTCTCCCTGAAGGAAGCTTCACCCTGTTCTCTCTTTTGCACAGCCATTTTTTCATCAGCATAGATTAATAGGGCAGAGAAGAAATGGTAAGAATTGCTCACACAAACATGAGGCAAGAGATTCTAGACATGAGCCTTACAATGCCATGTCCAGATTGAAACAAGATATGAGGGCAGGAAAATCAGCAATTGAATAACACAAGGATAACCTTTAGGTAATTCATACAAACATTCTGCCTACAGTCACTCATTTGGGATTGCAATGAATGCTCCCATAATCATCTTTTGTAGTGCAATACGGCCAATAGGTATCAGGTAAAA
Organism: Hylomyscus alleni; assembly: GCA_019843855.1. Classification (NCBI taxonomy): domain Eukaryota; kingdom Metazoa; phylum Chordata; class Mammalia; order Rodentia; family Muridae; genus Hylomyscus; species Hylomyscus alleni. The sequence continues at coordinate 7,445 of JADRCC010445142.1, forward strand.
ATTATGACTATAACTCATAAGGAAGCACAAAAACAACACAATTACAAAGACAGAAATATAACCAAATGGAAACAATTGGTAGCCAGGGGGTGGCGGAAACATTTTCTTCTCCTGCTGCTTTGTTCTCCTTCTTTTCCTCTTCCACGTCACGCACTTAGGTCTGTGAGAGAAGCCCACGGAGTTGATGATTATGGATCAAGTGAAAGTCAGAGCTGAGAATTTATCTCTGAAGCCTATATTTACACCAGTGTTAGTCATTTTCTGCTGTTGTGACAGAATGCCTGATATAACTAAAAATCACACAGTTTTTATCTTACTTTATGGTTTTAAAGGCTTCAGTCTGCAGTGACTTTTCCCTTCCACTGAGGGTTAGTGTGGAGGCTGACTGCCAGAGAGAGGTCTGGGTGGTGAAGAAAACCTTTTCAACTCATGGTAACTAGAAAATGGAGGGAGAGAAAGTGGGGAGCAGCAAGATATACCCATCAGAGGCAGATGCTGTACCTCTGGCTTTCTCTATATGGAGCCTACCTCTTAGTAGCCCAATCAGTTTGGAATTTATTAATGCCATAATGAACTGACAAAGTCAATTCATTATAATCAACAGCATCAAAGTCAACAGCAATTCTGCATTGATTGCTCATCTATGTCACCACAGGCTGGGGCCAAGCCTTCTACAAAGGACTCCCAGGGGACATTCATAAACACACTATATATACTGAGAAACAAGTTAGTTTCATTGGATCATTTCAACATCTGCAAAATAAGAACTGACACCCTAAAATGTTAAGGTTCGTAACATCTTAAAGTTTACTAAACAATACAACTTATTTCTTTGGAAATAATCATTATTATGGACAATGAAATGATAAGTGTGAAGTCCATTTTAATTTCAGATAGAAATAATTCAGAACCTCTTGGGTCAGAGCTACACCTCAATGTATACAGCTGTGGGAACAGCCTCTGCATTAACTTGATTTAAATAAAAAAGGGAGTTTATAGGTTGAAAATCTTTACTAATGATATGACCCTGCCCAAAGTCATGGCAGGTATGGTCTACATAGAAAGTCAGCCCAAGAAAGTGTTCTGCCTATACCCATGGCTCTGTGTTCATCTCTAAAGTAGTGAGGACTGAAATCCCTGTACAGTTCAGATTCACACAAGGACTTGAAAGCAAATAAAGCAATCCCATCTGTCTTAGTTTGGGTTTTATTGCTATGAAGGGACACCATGACCAGAGCAACAATTTATTTGCTTGTTTGCTTGTTTGTTTGTTTGTTTTACCTCCCAACCAATCAACTTCCTCTTGCTTCTCTCCTCCCAGTCCCCACCTGCTCCCTTATTCTTCCAACCCCTACCTCTCCACACCCATCAATTATTTTCTTTCTCTTCAAAAGATGGAAGGCCTTTCATGGACATCAATTAGTCATGGCATATCAGGTTTTAGTGAGACTAGGCACCTCCTCTCCTATTAAGACTAGATGAGGCAATCCAGTAAGAAAAAAGCATCCCAAAGACACACAAAAGAGTCAGAGACAGCCCATACCCTCACTGTTAGGAGTCCCACATGAAGACCAAGCTGCACAACTATAACATATATGCAGATGGTCTAAGTCCAATCTCATCCAGGCTCCCTGGTTGGTTGTTTAGTCTCTCTGAGCCCCTATGGACACAGGTTAGTTGATTTGTTTGTTTGTTAGTTGTTTGTTTTCGTATGCTGTCCTTGACCCTCTCTTGGCTTCTACAATCCTTCTTCCCCCTCTTTGGCAGAATTTCTCAAGCTCAGCCTAAAGTTTACCTGTGGATGCTTTTATCTGTTTCCATCAGTTTCTGGGTGAAGCCTCTCTGGTAACAATTGGGCTAGACACCAATATATTCTGCTAAACCCAAGGTAACTCTTATAAAGGAAAATATTTAATTGGGGCTGGCGTATAGTTCAGAGGTTTAGTCCATTATCATCATGGTGGGAAACATGACTGGGTATAGGGAGATATGCTGCTGAAGGAGCTGAGAGTTCTACATCTTGATCAGCAGACAACAGAAAGAGACTTTATGTCATACTGGGTACGGCTTGAATATTTGATACCTCAAAACCTATCTCCACAATGATACATTTCCTCCAACAAGACCACATCTCCTAATAGTGCCCATCCCTATGGACCAAACATTCAAACACATGGAAGATATTTGCATTCAAAACACCACACCATCTCTTGAAGTTTTGGATTCTAGCTCTACTCAGTGAAGTTATTGCCACATGTAGATCAGTGGAGAGTTATGTAATTTAATGTATACTCAAAGAAACGGACACTCAAAGCAATGGGGAGCTAGAGAAGAAAGAGACTGTGGATATCCCTTTGAAATATTTCAAAGGCAATGGACTTTTTAATAGTAGTGGACATGAGATAAGGAACAAGATTGGTCAGGATGGGAGATAATTATGAATCCAAAATGAGGTTTTCCTGAAGACCTTGTGAACATACCCTAACCCACAGCAGTATTCAGAATCCGGTAACATTTTACTGTTGCTTTGATCAGCATGGAGTATACACATTGCTCTAAATCTCAATCATCAGACGGTCTGCTTGACCAACAAATAATTATGAATTCACAGTGGTAGCCTTCCTGTCTTTGAAGGTTTGACCTCATGAAGCTGTAGGACCTTTAACTGATGGGATTTCCTGGATGAACTTCCCTTTTCTCTCTCTTCCATCTCATACACTGAAGATGCTATTATATCTCTTTGCCTAAAAAGTTAGTAATAGCAACAATGTTTAGTCTCTTGGTCCAGACTCCCTTAAGTAACTGGAATAATTGTCTCCGATTTCTGGATGAAAAAATTAAAACATGGACGGATCAAGTGATAAGCATAATGTGATGTCTTTAGCACCTAGAGTTCAGGGTGCACTTGGATTTAGGCCTTTGTAGTTTTTCAGCCATTCATTATTCACCATGGCACTGCACCTTTATTAGAAACAGCCAAACATCCTTATGGCCATCTCACTGTGCTTGGCGTTTACCCTTCATCACAGGCTGCACCTACTGTTGTCCCCACTTCATAATGAGAAGCTGCAAGTGTTCATAGGGGTCAAGGCAGAGAAAGTGTACAGCCTTGTAAGGCATACCATGTCTGTGACCACAGTCAGTTCTGCTGTTAGAGTGTGGACACTAACAGAGGGGGTGTTTAGGTAAATGCTGGTGGTACTATCTAATATAACAAAACAAACTGTACCTTCAAACACAGAGGCCAGGTTTGACCTATAGGACACAAAAACCAAAGCTTAGAAAGTGAAGACAGTTCATGTAAAAGTACATGCGTCCTAGGTCAAATAGAAGCTAAGGTCTGGGCCCCCAGGTGTGTGTTCCTCAGCATAGTCTTCATTCACCCTCTGAATTCGTAACTCGGGAGACATGCTTGAGTTCTATGTTTCAGTATATGTACACACGATATTATTCATGACAGCAGCCCTCACAAATGTCCCCGGTTAAGAAACGTTAAGTCTTTCTAGGTTTTAGACTGACTACTATCTTTATAGCAGAAGGGAAAGGGGTTTGAGATGTTAAGACATGGATGGCAAACATGAGGGTAAGCACAGCTGGCCTTGGAGGTCTCAAGCACACAGTGAAGAACCAGCAGGAGCCATAGAAAACCTGCAGAGATAAAGCAGGGCCCTCTCTTTCATACTTCACTGGGAGCACAGGGCTACAAACGAACACCCTGACA
>JADRCC010445458.1:0-10045 GCA_019843855.1 Hylomyscus alleni
ACCAACATCTGTTACCATTCCAGAGCATTCTGAGCCACCTTTCCTGCCTGGTTAATATCCTCTAGTGCCTCTGTAAAGAGACAGTCACTTGAGAACATCCCACCTAGCAGAGGCCCCTGCCCCTACCCCAGCACACTTCAGCCTGCTAAGACATTAAGCTTGCTAAGATTGAGTATGTAAGTTTCTACAGCTTTATACCCATTGCTCACTCTTGTTAACATATATGTACAGAGTGTTGGATGCTTTGTAAAGATTTGACAAGCAACCCCATTACTTTTTATGCTGACTTGACTAAAACCAGAACTTGAATAGAAATAGGACTTGATAAAAGCAAACTGATTATTACATGATAGTAGAGGCCAATTCGGCAGTGGTGGTGGGATGGGAGAAGGGCTGGAGAGTGTGGCACCACATTAACCTCATAAGGCTTAAGAATATCCTCAAAGACAAACAATGTAAATTGTCAACATGTCTGTGTCATTTATGCAAAATAATGATTTGCAATGCCAGCATAAATGCTCATGTTTGTATTTATTGAGAGGTGTGCATATGCCTTTTTATAATTTGATAACTTTCTCTCTTTTAATCTTCTGCTTAGGCTTAGGAGGCAGAACTCCCATATTATATAATTAGTGTTGCATCTGGTATTCTACACAGAGAGTCATAACATAGCTGGGCTTACCTAATGTGAACCTCTGACGCCGTTTCCATTAAGTCACCATCTACATTCCAAGGAAACCCATGTTCTGAAGCAGTTGCGTGGTTTCCACCCTCCTCCTGTGGGCTATATCCATTGCTATTACTCTTTGGATGAATTTTTACTTCTTCAATGGTATAAGTCTCCACAAAAGGAAAATTGAACTAAATACAACAAATGCAAAAAATCATGAGGTTTCATGGTGGCCCCAATTAGAATTAAGTTTCAGACTGACATCTTTATAGCTTGGAAACTCTAACCAGATAGCCCCAGGTTTTCTGAAAATGGAACCTCTTTCCACACCCATTCATCTCGACTGTATGACAGTTTTTACCTGTGAAGAATTTTCCACAACAATGATGTCATAATTTCTAGTTAAAGACAGACTTTGCAGTTGATCCTAACTGACCTCATCACAACCTTAGTTAGCTGATATGAAACAAACTCTAACACAAATTTCACCCTTGGAATTCAATACAGAAGAATGTAAGTCTAAATTTATGAAAATGAGATGGAAAGTACATAAGAGAAAGGAAAGAGGCAATCAAACACAGTTTTCCCGGTGTTTACCTGCCATTTTAACCAACAAATGGACACGAGGTACAGGATAGTTATTAGCCATTCTAGAATGCCCCCAGGTAATGTTCAAGTTGGTCTTCTTCTTTTTTTGATAATACAATTTTCTTTATTAAAAATAATTTACAGCATCAATAACATATATACAATTTCATAACTCAACTTTACCTCCAATTCTATACAATACTTAACATTTTGAACTTAAAACTGTTTTGCTATTTTGTTGGCTTTAAATAACAATGATTTGTAGTTACTTAAGAGATATATATGGTTTTGCAGTCACATATTATGCATAAAATTGATAAAACAAACAAAACGAATCAGCACAGTCACCTTGGGGAACCAACCCCACTGGAGAAAAGCCAGCATTCTCGTCCTTCCCCACATCAGATACAGTGTCGTTACCCAGTATCCTAGCATCTTCTCTAGACTCAAAGTAAAAGGCTCTGAAAAATGTCAGTTTTTGTCATCCTGTCACTTACCATGCAAGAGGAATGAACACTACATTGTTAGCACATAAGCAGATAAGTGACACTGACTGAACTCTTATTACAGCTTTTAGTACAATCTCTGTGAAAATCCAAGTAGTGTGATGAAGAGATGCTGTGCCTCTCATCCAAGTACTAACAGAGGTACCTGCCATCTTGGGAATCTTAAAGGAATAACTAACAATGGCAGTTCAGTGGCTGGAGACCTTTCCTTTCCTTCATTTGTATGAGCAGCACAACTAAGGCACACAACAGCATGGAGCACAACGTTCTTAAGAGACTAAAATGCTGCTGTTTGTTGGTAACTACGCTACATTCAAAATACTGATTTGCTTTTTTGTGTTCACTTTCTTTCTCCAAATATTGGTAATTTTTAGAAAATAACTAAAAACAGTCAACAAAGAAAGTAAGTAACACAATAAAAACAGGTGCCACATTTTTGCATTATTTGGCTGGAGGCAGAATCACAAGAATTGGGACATGTGCTTAATTTCCCTCCCACATTTAAAACCACGCTTATCAAGAGTTTAGTTCACTGTTTCTAGGTGAGAGATTAAGAGAACCTTCAATCTGTTCCTGAAATGCAGTTTTTATACCTTTACTGTACTAGAAATTTTTGATTAATAATTGTTTGATTTATAGCGAGTTTATCATTTTACAAGAGGGATCTAGGTGGGAGAGGGAGAGGAGGAAAGATGAGGGCAGGATTAGGTATGGGAAGAGACAGGAGAGAAGTCCAGCGGGCCACAAAAACAAATAGAAATAAATAGCAGTGGGGGATGGGGAGGACTTGGGGAAGCACTCGAAAGTCCCAGATGCCAGTGATGCAAGAGGCTCCCAGGACCCACTGAGGATGACTTAGGCAAAGTACCCAACAGAGGAGAGATAGAACCTGAAGAGACCACCTTCAGCACATAGGCATGGCCCCCAGTGGAGGGATGGGGCTACCTACCATCTCAATTTTTTTTTAATGGAAAATTGCCCCTGTCTAAAGGAAATACAGGGACAAAGATGGAGCAGAGGCTGAAGGAAAGAGTAGCCATCCAGAGACTGCCCCACCTGGGGATTAATTCCATCCTCAGACACCAAACCCCTGATATTGCTGATGCCAAGATGTGCTTAGAGACAGGACCCTGGTATGGCTATCCTCTGAGAGACTCTACCAGCACCTTACAAAGACAGATGCCAACCACTGGATTGAGCCCAGGGACCTCCATGGAAGAGTTAGGGGAAGAACTGAAGGAGCTGAAGGGGATTGCAACCCCATAGGAAGGACAACAGTATCAACTAACTAGACCCCTCAGAGCTCCCAGGGACTAAACCACCAACCAAGGAGTACACATGGGCCAGTCCATGGCTCCAGCTGCATATGTAACAGAGGATTGTCTCATCTGGCATCAGTGGGAGGAGCGGCGTTTGGTCCAGTGGAGGCTTGATGCCCCAGAGAAAGGAGATTCTAGAGGGGTGAGGCAGGAGTAGGTGGGAAGGTGGGGGAGCACCCTCTTAGAGGCAAAGGGAGGTGGGTGGTTCATGGAGGGGAGACCAGGAAGGACGATAACATTTGGAATGTAAACGAATAAAATGTCTAATTAAAAAAAAAGATTGTCAAACTACAGGGTTTTACAGCCACATCTGTACTTTAAGACTAACAGCTGGGTCATAGTGTGTGCCCAAGAGTACAGCTCATCATATTTGCTCTTTCTCTTTTAGTCTAATCGCTTAAGTGGAAATATCTCTAAATACGTTTTGAATAACAATAACATCTATAAAATGGGTATTTTAAGCACATAGCTGCAAATCTTTTGAAATCCATGAATATGGAGCAAGTTGAAAGCAAATGTCAGGAAAATCTAAACGTCACAAGTTTAGAATCTGCTGTTGTAAAATCAAGAAAGCTAAACTCTCAGATTTCACCACTTTCTATTCTACAGAACAGCTTGTGTGTGTGTGTGTGTGTGTGTGTGTGTGTGTGTGTGTGTGTGTGTAACTATACCCTTAACTGATTTCACTTTTCAATGTAATACTAGAATTTTGGTTTTTCTTTACACAGGGGGAAAAATCATATAACCCATATGTCAAAAGAATCAAATGTAAGTTAACACTGGCATACTGGTACACACATTTCAAATTTTGAGGTAAAGGCCCTTAGGGGGAAAAGATGATTAACATAAACAGGAAATAAAGGTTTCTCACAAGACTAAATTTGATGTTAATCTCTGAAGCATCTTATCTCCTTGCAAAGAAGTAACAAAAAGAAATGTCCATACCTGATTCTTTACACTGGAGTATCTTTTCAGGTGCTTTACAAATTCTGGTCGAGTGGTGTTCCGTACAACTATAAGAGCCATGCTTCCATTATTTAATCTGAAATTAAACATTTGTATTTGACATCAAGAAGTTTAACAGACTGTAGGAAAGTACCCCATAACATTTTGTCTGACCAATATAGTGCTCTCTAGAGGATACTGGCCGATAGTGAAAATCACCATGTTGAATTGACCTAAAAATTTTTAAATCACATTTGGCTGTACTCTCGTTGAAATGAAAAAGCTTTTCAAATTAATTTTATTAAGCCCTTGGGTTTCTTCTCAGCAAAACCTTACTGTAGGGCTCTTTGAAAATCAAACCTTTATGCACCCTAATCATATCAAGAAGTAATATTATATCTACCTTAATTATTTAAGTATTCTAAACGTGAAGCTATGTATTTTACATTTTAAAAATGTACAGTGACACAGTGAACATTTGCAAATGGTCTGAAATAACCTGTGGCTAGATGTTTTAATAAAATCCAAACTGTGGTTAAAGTGTTTGTTTATTGGCAAAAGGTCTAAGTGACACAGAAGATGAAATAAATCAAACTGCCCAGGGAAGAGGGGACAGAGTGAACAATTGCTACCACATGTGTTCAGCTAAAGAGCAGAGCATTTTAATCTTACATAACACTTCTATTCCAGGAAGAGAGACTAGAAACCAAAGTGTAGTCTGGTGCCAACACAGCAGCCACAAATGCATTAGCTTTAGAAGGCACTTTGCAGAAATACATGCAAATAATTTCATGCTTGATTACAGGGCATACACAAAGTTGTCCCAAGAATAACAATGACATTAAAAGGAGGTTTAGGCTAGAGCTGTGAGGAGCCTGAGATATTTGCTCTTTGTCTAGTTGTTCTATGTAAGGATGGACCACTGCAGTGGATAGCAGACAATGGCAATCAAAACAAAAAAGGACAATATGCTAGCGGCAAAGCTTTCAACTGCTGAGTTAAGTGGGGTCCAATACTACTCCTACCTACCATGGTGTCTCTTCCCTCTGAAAACAAATAGCACCTGAGTGTTCTTGGCACTGTATTTACATATCATTTTTCTTAGTTGTGTGATTTCATAAATATTTCCTCCTCCTTTGTTCTACACGATTACATTTGGAAGATAACTACTTTCTAGGTTAAAAATGGACATTTGCTTAAAAGAATGTGCAGAAGAAAGAATACCTCTAATTCTGAGAAGATATAAAATGTCTAGCTGGTTCTTTCATTGAAATGTAGCCGACAGATTCCAATACACCATGGTTCACATTAAGCAAAACCATAATGTCTCTCTAGTTAGAAGCATCAACCCATCCCAGTTCCCCAGACAGACAAGTACACGCTAATACCCACTGAGCCATCTCTCTGGCCCTCATCTTAATGCTATGTTTGTATAAAAATTGGAGTGCAGAGACATTCACAAGACACATCAAAATTTATTATAATTTTCTCAACAAGTAGTGAAATGAAAGCAAACAAAAGAGGCACAACACAGAGTTATGCCGATGAGACCCAAGGAACACTTTAGCCAGAGGGTTAGTAAAATGCAAGTGAAGATAGGACAGCTTTTCTCCGGTTAAATAGTTGTTCACAATCTACTGTGTGGACAAATCCTTAAAGAAGATTTAATATCATACAAAGAGAAACTACTTCTCTAACCCACAATTATTCTTCTTTTAAAAATAATATTTTTATTAATTCTTTGAGAAGTTCTTATGTTTTGATCATATTTACCCCCCAACACACACACACACTTCTTTTCCTAATTCCTCCCATATCTACTCCATGCATTCTCAACCATTCCCAACTTCATGTTTTCTTTTATCTCTCAATAATCCACAGAGTCCATTTGTATTGCTCATATATTCATGCATTCGGGGCCATCCACATTCAACCGCAAACTACCAGTGGTCACATCCTTAAAGAAAACTAAGTCTTTCTCCTCTCAAAAGCCATTAATTGTTAATAGCTCCTCAGCTAGGGGTTGAAGCCATGGGCCTCTCCTCATACCAGGCTAGAATGTCCACTGACTGGATCTTAAATACATCTTGTTCAGGCAACAACTACTGTTGAGTTCATGGGTAAACCAATATAATTATGTCCAGAAGGGACTATTCTGCTGCAGCTCCCCTCTGACCTCTGGCTCTTACAGTCTTTCCACCTCTCTTCCGTCATGGCTCTTGATTCTTGGCAAGGCTCAAGGATGTGAAGGATGTCCCATTTGTAGCCAAGCAGTCAAATCACTGACATTTAATCTCTGCACTTTCATCTGTATCTAGCTACCTAAAGTATTACCAAAGGAAAAAATATTTATAAAAAGCAAGCTTTAATAGTCATCAAAATACTCACCTGGTGTCAGGTGCGAAGCCTCTGGGTGCCACTGAACACAGACAGGGGATCGCCATGACGCTGATGTTCAAGAACTGTCCTTGGATGGTTTGCCAGTAACCACCACAGTCTAAAGAAAATTGAAGTACCTGGTTATGTTCTCTCCCCAGTCACTAATGCAAGATAGGGTTTCAAGCAGAATGTTTCTGACTCACCAGATTCTGGAGGTCTCTGTGCTTTTCTAAGAAGTAAAATGACAGAAACAAAAGCATATCACACGTGTGCAAAGCTAACATCTACTAAACATGAGGAGACTACACAACCCATAATTGCATGTGCAGGACTTTTCTTAATAGAATATCATTTAAGATATATATGTATTATAAGGAGCATATTTCATTTCTTAATAACTGGAAATTTCTTTAGTGTTGCTTTAATATTGAAATTCCATGCTTCTCTGGGAATTCTCATAAGGTTCAAGGCTGTGGGTTTGAGGCTCATAGTTGTACCAAAAGCTGTTTGATGCATGGTTGCTTCTGAAGGCAGAACACCAATTTCACCTTTACTGGAAGAGGTAAGAATCTCTGATTCTACATTCATGTCCATTACTTATGTCAAAGTAGTTTATTCTTTAAGGAGAAACAAGAAAGTTCAATGGTTAAGATTAAGGCTGCCACTGTAGAGGACTCACATTTATTCCCAGCACCACATGGTGGCTCAGAATTTCTGTAACTCTAGTTCCAGGGTATCTGAGACCATCTTCTGGCCTCAGTGAGCATCAGGCATGTATGTGATACACATAGATACATGCAGGCAAATCACTAGCACATATTTTACTACAAATAAAGAAAAGATATCAACAATACATTGCTTTTATTTACCTTTCTTGTTCATTCTGAGAACAACCCGCTAGTAAAAATGATATTTTGCAATCCTCTGGCCTAAAAATAAATAAATAAATAATAATAATAATAAAATTTATTATTAATGGTCATTGGCATTGGGATATAGAATTTTTGCCTTAGTAAAAACTCTTACTTAAGTTTGGCCAATGCTTTGATTACAGCAAAGTCTCTCCGCTGATTAGGGGACATCCATCGATATTTCTCTGCCAGAGCCAAGGTCCTTCCACCAAAGCCAAACATGGCTGAGAACCCAAAGCGAAGAAGCTTGCCAGCAGAGCTAAAGGTGCAGACATCCACTGACTGTATGTGACCTGGAACAATGTATCCAGTCCATCAGTAACCAAAGAGAATGTTTATTTACTTAAGAAATACTGCAGGGTATCATCCATCCCAGCTACCACCCTTGCCTTCTCTTTACCTGTCTTTACTATAGCAACTGGAAATGCCACGGATAACCTTCACTTTACCTGTCTTTACTATAACAACTGGAAATGCCACTGATAACTTTTTCAAGTGATGAGCAAAGAAACTCAAAGCAGTAAATCTTATAACCTGTATCAATGTCATATAAAATAAGATTAGGGTTCTGATGCTGAAGTAGGTGTACCAGGGAAAGAGAGTTAATTTTAGTTTTGCATTGCATTTATCTGAACTTTTCATGCTATCACATGGGATGACTTATGACCCATCGATGTGCCCTAGTAGTTTTCCTACACTGATAATATGATCTTATGCCTGAAGTCTTGGTAAATCAAACAATAGTGAAGATTATATATGCAAATAGTATGCATAGACTTTTCCCATTATGTTATAACACTGATTTTGAATCTTTAACAATATTTTTTCCATCAAGATTATATAGTAAACATTCATTTATTGCACTTTTCAAAGCAAGTAGTTGAAATGAAAGGCAATTTAGCTAGAAGACACTTTGCCTTTGAGCTGTAGTCAAACATGTCTATGCTCAGGGACAGAGAACTTTCCATTCCTAAATAAGACTGACATAACACAGTAGTTACTTACATGAATAAAAACTCCTCTATTCCACCTGGACGTCTCTAGGAAAATTCTTACCCAGTATAATGTGCATGGTTGCAGTCACCACATGAGGAGTTCCAAAGAGGGAATGTGCCAATACATTAGTAGATCCTGACAAAACAAATTAAAAACACGTATTAGCAGTAGAGTGTGTGTTTTAAATTACCATGTGCTCTTATTGCACATAGCCACCACCCTGCAAGGTTCAGATGAAAATTAATGGATGTTTATGACAGAGAAGTTGTTAAAGCATTCGACATGCCGCTTTCTATTCACAGCACAGATGCTTGTCAAGTGTTTGCAGGATTGTCTGTTAAACTTCTAAGTAATTTAAAAGTTAGAAAATACCACAAAATGTTAGAAAATTGGACTGGGTATCTCAGTCCAGTAGTGTAGTGTTTGCTAAAATGTGTAAAGTATGTGTTCTCTCTCTGGAACCGTAAGTTAGAGAATAGTTTATTGACATAACTATTTTGATCAAGATATTTATATTATTCCGTCAAAACTACAATTATATAGAAGGTTACTCCATTCAAGTGTAATGAATAAGATTTTAGTTTCTACACAGAAATAAAGACTGCCAGCAGAAAGTGTCCGAGTTGAGCAAAGACAAATGCATAGATCTATAAATGAGAAAAATTCAGCCACTAATGGGAAAATACAATATGACTTTAAACCTTGTCAGGCATGTTCAAAGTACCTTCAGTGAGTCCTAGAGGTACACTCTCACTTCAACTCGGTTTCCTTTCTATGTCTGAGAGAAAAACTGCCCCAGGGAAGACAACATTTAACTTGATTGCCATTATCTAAAAGTGTGTACAAAGGGCATAGTTTCTGATTTTCATAATCATTAGGGTAATTCAAAAGGATTCTAGGATTCCTCCATCTACCCACAAAAGGGAAAAGCTCCCTAGTGAAGGTCCTGTGATGCTTATGTGTGACCAAACTCACACAGAGCCTACTTCCAAAGAGCAAAGTAACAAGCCATCTCTCTTTTCCAGGCCGGTAAAGGCATTGGAAAGTATGAGAAGAGGATCAACTGTGCAACAAGTTGAAATCAATGTTAACCAAGAGCTGTGAAGGCATGGGTCTATTGTGTACTAGTTCCCAAGACGAAGATCCATCCCCTGGCTTTGGTTAGGAAGTGGCATTTCTGTGCCATGTGTATGTGCTTCAAATATGTCACTTGCAACTGTGTCTTTCAGTGTTCACTTGCAGAAGCTGAAACACTTCAGCCACTAACTAAGATGTCACTGAAATCATTATTATATACTAAAGTATTAAATAATAATAAACACATTTTAATTACTAATGATAAATAAACAGAGTTAAACCAGAACTCTACCAGTGCAACAACAACAAAGCTCACCTTAGCAACTGCCGAAGTAATTCTGACTGATTCACCAATCAAAACCAAGCAATATTTAACTTACTTAAAAGACAACCTTGGTCAAGGAGGAATGCAACCACACTGTTTACTGAAAGGCATTCGCTTCCACTCTCTCTGGGCTGGTGTCCTGAGCAGACCTTGGGCACAAGTTCTACAGCCAGTCCCACAACACCCAGAGGAAGCTCCACTCCCAGGCACTCTGACACTCTCAGGATCAGAGGTGAGGAGGACACAACATCAGTCCCAGTACCAGGAGTAACTGGGACCAGCAGAACCAGACACACAGGAAGTCCTGTGACTCTGGTTCCTTCCTGTCT
>JADRCC010445524.1:0-10025 GCA_019843855.1 Hylomyscus alleni
AAAAAAAAAAAAAAAAAAAAAAACATTACCATACATCAAATCCAAGGGAACAAATCCAAACTAGGCTTATTTTTTAATAGATATTTAATACAAAATTCTAGTGTAGACTCATATGGATGGCTTTTAGCCAAAAACAATGAATGGCAAATCCTTAATACTGTGCCTGTCTTATCACAAATATCAAAAATTTCCTTGGTATTTGTAAAGATATAAAATGTGATCCTATATATATCCAGCTGCAATTTACCTTAAATTGATGTCCTTTGTCTTTTCACTATACTGTTAAGCTTTGATTTTTGGATGAATAAAAAGGAGCTCCATGACAGGACTATGCAAATCATATTTAATTCCAAGGTTTTACAAGAAAGGCTTACTCGAGCATGTGAAGCAGCATCAGTTTCCTTTGTAAAATCCCGTTCTGTGCAAATCCCAAGACCTCCTTGACTCTGCATAGGAAGAAAACTGAATACTAACACTCTTCTCTCCTTGAGACAGTTGAGGGAGTCGCAAGATGGCTCTTTAAAAACCACGAGATCTCCAATGACTAGAGAGTTCACTGCACTGCCAGAGAGGATAAGAAGAAAAGAGTACGGGTATACAATAATTCAGCTTGTAGGGAGGGCCGGCAAAGGACACATCAGAGACTGCTCTGCAGGTTCTGCTGTGCATGAATAGCATTGTCTTAATGAAATGTGTGTGGGGCGAGTGTGGGGGGAGATGGGACACATCGAGGAAAAACAATGTTTCTGACATACGGTTTGCATACTGACATGACTAAAGAGTGACAGCTGTCTTTGTACCCTAAGTATGAACAGCCAACTGTAGTACATGCTCCTCAGTCAATAGATCATTATATAGATGGAAGATGTGCCTCCTGAGTAATGACATAGCACACCCCTCTGTCAAAGGTCTATGTGGAATATGTCAGCAGTTCGTAGTCAATCTACATCAGTACAGTAGAGTGGATAGGTGATTTTTCTCTTTGTCTACAAGTGTTAAATCTACATGATATTCCCCAAGAATGGATAATAAAACAGGGATGAAAAGTGATAACATAAAAAATAGACCAGTGATAACTGTAAAAATAAAGTTTGAACCAAATATTGGTGGAACTTTAAAAGAAATCGCTGCCTCTGGGCATGTTAATACTGACATCGTTTAAGGCATTGTTAATGAACTGACAACCAGAACGTGGTGAAGATAGACTCAAAGCCAAAGATAAGAGAGTGTCTATGGCAGAGGGTGAAAGGTCCCAGAGGAAGTAAGGCTAGTGAAAGGTTCACATGGGAGGAATCATAGACACATTTAACATCATTTAAGGCTAAAGGGATAGTCTCTGTTCTAACAGTCAAAGACAGGTAAGAGGAGTGTAGCCAGCCTGGCTGACACAGTGAGATGCTGGTTCAAAAGAATTTTATATATTGTATTAAATATATAAAAGACAAAATATAAAGGATACAATGTTGTTAGTTGATAAAAACTTAGAAAGGGTAAGATACTTTTCCAAGACACAGAAAACAGGCTGTTCTCTCTCAAAAGTGATGAGACAAAGAAGGCAAGGAAGCTCTATTCAAAGTAGTACAGATTAAAGTGTCACGTGTACAAATGAAAGATACATTGTCATTCCTAGTCTTTCTAACATCTAAATAATAATTGTTAAATAAATGCCAAGAAAATAAATAGTCAAACATCCTTATATATTTATAGGTAGGAAGAAGAGACAATTTATATGATACTGATAAAAAATGTTGAAGGTCATGGAATCATCCTTACGTGCCAAACTAATCATCACATCCTGTTACATCCCATTGCATCCCATTGTGTAGTTTCAGCTTTCATAGTCAATTTTACTGCTTAGCATCCTGTGTAAAAGCAGAACCATTCACTATCCCCACCTGACCCTCACCCCACTCTCTTCCTCTCTCCCTCCCTCCCTCTCTCCCCTCTCTCTTATATACACACACATACACACACAGAGACATACACATACTACCCTCTCCTTCTTTCCCTCTCCCTCTTTTCCTCTTTTCCTGTCTCCCTCTCTCTCATTTCTGTGTTCATTCATCTATTCCTCTCTGTCTCTTTTTCTAAGTACTATACAGAGCCTTCTGTATATATGTGTGTGTGTATTGGTCTCCGTGTTCAATTTTCTCACCTATGTCCTCCTTGGTCCTCAGCCTCAGTCTCAGCAGTAATGATTTATCTGCAGCATCCCCACCAAATTTCAGATACAGCCAACCAACCGTTCCACCTTCGCATTTTCTAGCTCCCTTGCCCAGATCCATTAAAAGAATCTCAAGTGTAAATGTAAAACAGCCCTGGCCAGCATCGACAAGCCCCTGGTAATCAAGTTCTCAACTGTGTAATTAATGGAACGATATTTCTGGAGTCTCTTAATAAGTCACTTACCATCTGCCTAAAATTTACCTAAATCAGAATTTCCCACCACTCCTTACCGGGAGAAAATAGTTTTGAACCTGAAGGAACTCCCATCTGATAAGAGATGGAAATAGAAGTGATGTGCAGGCTCCTTCCATCATTCCCTAAATCAAGAAGGTTGGCTATGTGGGGAACCAGACTGTTAATGCAATTAAGTACTAATAGGACTGTTGTGTTGCTTTAAAAAGCAATCGTCAAGTTCCTGAATGAGTCATGTTTGAGATGGAACAAGACTGAGGAAAACCTGGCAACAGCTTGGGTATTTTCCTTCTTGGCATTTTAGGCTCAATGAGCCAGAATGGATTTAAGCCTCAGTTTCCTCTACACACACTTCTATTCTTTCACATAAAACATCAGAGGTTTACACTGGGGAGGTATGGGTGGGTACTATAATTAACACATGAACATAGGCTGCTTTTCCTCGTGATTTCACAGGGCACAGTTTAGCATCATGAGTCATTTGCAATTTCCAAGGTGCCCATTTGAGAGTGGTGGGATTGTGGGCATTTCACCCCTTATGGTATGACTCATACATCTCACTGTGTGCCTGACTAAATCTCTTTGTAGAACATGATTTAACTCAAGACAGAAGACTCTCTGGGCCTGTTTACATAACTATTAAACAGTGATAACATTGATTCTATGGTCAAGACATTACAGACTGTCCATTGTTTTGAGCTAGATATTATCCAGAAAAACCTTACCCGAGTAAAGAAAAGATAATTTCTGAATGTTCCCCCAAGCACTTCCTATTCATCCTATCAGTGAGGAAGGGATTCTCTGCCCTGAACAGGGTGAAGTACCTGAACAGGAAATACCTCACCCTGAGCAGATGAGCAGTTATTAGCCACATATCCTCATGGCTTGAGGGCAAAGGAAACTACACAGGATGCTGGGCCACATGGAGGATGCATTAAGAAGCTGAGTGAACCAGCGTGTAAATCAATGTTTAAAGCATGGTGAGAAAGGACAAGAGGGAGGATGCCCTATGCTTCCATAGGCGGATGTGCCCTGATGTTATGTAGATAAAATCTTTTTAAGGATCCAGTGGAAGCCCTCAACCTGTTCCTGATGACCTGAGAAAAATGGGATGGGAAATGTTTCCCGATGGTTGCAGGATGTAGCAAAGGAAAGCAGATGACCAGTGTGCATCTAGGGTCATGTGAGCTAGCCAAGCAACACATGACATTTTACCATACAGTAGTTATTGGACCTTGCATTCACTGGTAACTTAGAGTCTTTTATCAAATCATTTTAACTCTTGAGTCTTAGGGAGGGTTTTTGCGGATGGAAGGTCTTAGAAGTAGACCCTGGGGAGGTGAGTGAAACAGGAAACAAGGGAGGAAGATGAACAAGGCCATGAGAACAGCTAAACTCTGACTTCAGCTAAGCCTCCCAGCTCTGGGTACCATTTCTACACCCAGAGCTCTCACAGGTTAA
This sequence comes from Hylomyscus alleni, assembly GCA_019843855.1. Classification (NCBI taxonomy): domain Eukaryota; kingdom Metazoa; phylum Chordata; class Mammalia; order Rodentia; family Muridae; genus Hylomyscus; species Hylomyscus alleni. The sequence goes on from JADRCC010445524.1 coordinate 3,880, forward strand.
GCCAAGAGATTTTTTTCCCTGCTGTGAGCCAAGCTTTGACTATGATAGCTGGAGATGGGAGAAGGGACTTATCTGCCACCTACAGTGGGTTCTCTGAAGAAGGAAAGAGTGTGTTAAGCACCCTGCATCAGGTGAACAATCCTAATAGGGTCAGTTTTATGGGTGAGAACAATGTCTACTAAAATCGCTCCCACAGGGGGAAAGTTGAGCAATTGTCCTTGAGGTCCTTGGATGAGGAATGGATGAGGAGTGGATAGTTCTGGGACATGCAGAAGCTGTCAGCCGCCACCCTTCATGCCTAGGTTTGCTCACGACTGTCTTCATATTATAACATCCCATCCCAGCATGGAGTTTCTCTGTTTCCATTTTGAAACCCCCTCATGTTGTTCTTCTCAGGCTCCATGGGCTAAATCAGTCTCCTGGAACATTTGGCAAGCAAACAACATTCTATATCCTGCCTTCTACTTAGAACTGAGAATGGAAATACAAGTACAGATAGAGTTTTAGAATCAATCCCAAATCAAAATATAGGGGAGGAGTAGAGCCAGACCGTCAAAACAACTTCACTTATATCGCTATTTCCACAATTCATGGAGACGTACTATCCACTGAAGTGTTTTTGCCCTGCAGACTGTAATCATGCAAAGAAAATGGACAGTGACACCAGCACCTAGGCATTATCTGGGGAAAAAGTCAACCCAAGGTTGTCCAATGAGTATGGTGGTCTATTGGTAGCAGCAGTAGCCAAGACATGATCTCCTAGTGCTACAGTATATGTTATCTGAAATAAAATACAAATTACATTCTGTCTCCAAAGTCCTCTTCTAAAATTTCTGGGCTAAAGTTTGCATTTTATGTTCTTTTATTTTTTTTCCTTATAGGCTCTTATAGAGCTCAGGCTGACATCCAATTCAGTATGTAACATAGGAAAACCTTGAACCTTGAACTTCTGATCCTTCTGCTTCTACCACCCCAGGGCTAAGATTATACACAGGTACAATAATACCCAGTTTATGTAGTTCTGGGGATTGAACCCACGGTTTCCTGTGCACTAGGCAAGCTCTTGACAAAGTATGTCTCTAGCCCTCATTTCTGTGTTCAAAAATAAAAATCCCCCTTTCAAGGAGGAGTGTTGAGCCCATGAACTTTGTCATTTAAGGATTGCCTTCCTTGAAATGTCAAGTTTCTCAATCTTGAATGAGATGGAGGTGTGATGATCTTTGAATGTCTGATCCTCATTCTGTATGAATGAATCATTCTTACATTATAATAGCTCTAGGCTGGGTGTCAGGAACTGCTCCCTGATTGTTCTTCTGCCCCCTAAAAAGTACAACCCAGATGTATGCCTTGCTTTTTCCATGTTCACTAGAACCATGACTCTATGTAGACCTCTGGAACTAGAAGAAAAACACACAACAGAATATAAATTAGCAATTTATCGAAGTTAACCTTAGTCTTGCAACTAGTTTGCAATAATCATGAGCCCAAAACTTATTCTCTCTCTGACTTTCTCACCAGGCATAACTAACTCTCTGATTTGCATCTCACCATGTATGCAAAGCACTATCATGTCTCTTCAGAATTATATGAATGCATGATCCTGTCCTTGCTCTACTGCCACTGGGGACTGTAACGGAAATCTATTGGAGTGCCTGAAACTTGGGTGAGAACAGAGGTAGGCACAAGTTAGGATCTCTACCTTCTAGAAAGGAATAGTCAAAAAGTAGAAAAGTTCTCTTGGAATAAGAGAAATGGAGGAAGGTAGAGAAGAACTTTAAGCTGCATCAAGAGGAGAATGAAGAATGCTCACTGACTAAGAACCTTCATTCCTTACAAAGCACAGACACCTCATGACAGTCCTTAGTAGCCTCTAGGTACCAGCCCTGGTACAGGAGTACAAATCCCTGTGTTATTGTATTAGCCTGTCTACTTTCATTCACAAAGCACACGGCTGTGCAGTTCGTCTAACTCTCTGGCCTCCCTGCCTTCCTGCACTCTTCCTCCCTTCCCCCACTTCCTATTCTCATTTTTACGGATTTGCAGGAAATAGAGCAAATACTGTATGAGCCATAACCTCATACTTCTCTGGTGTAGACATTGTGAGCTCAGCTACATACTTGCCTCTAGTTAGCTGACCCCTGGTTGCACTACCTTGTTCCTCATGGGTACCCCAACTAATAGATGTGAAAAAAATGAATAAAGGAAGCTCAGTTTAACTGGAGTTTTGTCTAAAGCAACATATAGAAAATGTATTAGAAGCCAGGCGTGGTGGCGCACGCCTTTAATCCCAGCACTTGGGAGGCAGAGGCAGGCGGATTTCTGAGTTCAAGGCCAGCCTGGTCTACAGAGTGAGCTCCAGGACAGCCAGGGCTATACAGAGAAACCCTGTCTTGAAAAACCAAAAAAAAGAAAAAAGAAAAGAAAAAGTATTAGAGACCCCAACCAATGAAGAGAGAGTTCAGGCACATCCTTGGGTGTTTCACGAAGTCTTCAGATGAGCATTCACTTTTGCACACTTGGATCTCCCAAAACTATAACTATTGGCTACTCACCACCTGCAGATGCTTTCCTCCAGTAAGTGCAGTGGAAAGGAAGTAGCTGGGCCTTTCTCTGGAAAAGGGCAGGGGGCAAACATGGGAGTGAGTACAATCAGGATGCATGGTGTGAGATTCCCAAATAATCGGTAAAAATATCGTATTGGAAAAAAAAAGAAAGGAACCTTAAAACAGTGGTTATTCTGCTCTCACATCAGAGGGAATAAGGGCTTATTCTAGAGACAACTATGAGTGAGCATGGCCCAAGAACACAGATTTAGGTCACACTGAATTCCGTGTTCCAACATGGAAGCAGTTTCCCAAAGTTTTTTTAAAGTAACAGAAGAGAGAAAGACATAAACCAAGACTCTTTGCATATACATTGGTGGACACATCAGAGTTTGGTTTACAACAATGGGGGAGCCTCTGACCCAGCCTCAGAGGCCACCAGACGCCAATCTTAGCTTTTATAGTTAGTGGAAGCTAGTAGTCTGCTAAGTTAGTCCATTCTTTCAGAAGGTTTCACCTGATACAAGGATGTGAGATAAGACTCAGAGATGGGAAAGGAAAGGAACAATAAAGGAGCTAAAGATGGCCCGAGATTATACTTAGGCATTGATCTGCAATACTCCAACCCTCTTTAAGTTCTTCTCATATCATTGGCCTTGCCGAAGATTCAGTTGGTTAAAAGGTTCAGTTTCTTTTGTGGACTTTGTGTTCACATTTAAGAACAGCTTTCTGGAAGTTTCATGTGCACCTTGGTATTATTCTGTCAGAGTGAGGTCAGGAATGCAGAAGCCAGCTTCTCCTGGCCCAAGCTCTCCCACCATTTGATCCGTCACTGAGATGGTTGTCTCCTGTCAAAAGCACAGAGGCTTTATTGTGTATAATAACTGGGTTGGAAGGTCATTTTCATGCTTTTCCTGCCACCTAGAGAGGCTTTCTCCACCTGACCTTTTATGTGAGGTAAAAATGCTCTACAACCAAACTGGAACCACTATAAGAATCTTGGTGGTGAGGGGTGAGGCTTGGTGTTTTGTTTTTGTTTTTGTTTTTGTTTTCTGTCTCTTGTTTTAATTTCTCTCATCTTTCAAGGGCTTTACATGGTTTTGCTTGAGAACTATAGCAAGATTTTTATTTTTTAATGAAAATGTACAGTTGGGATTTACTTATCCATGTGCTAAATGTCATGTATCACCTCGACTTCATTCATTAGTTAAATTGGAGTATTTAACACTTGCAACACGCCACATGAGCGTAAGTAATAAACCATGATGATGAGTGAAAGGGACAAGACGGTTGCTATGGTGGAGCTTCCACTGTAGCAGAGGAGTGGGATAGTATTATGAACTGATAATTTAGTGGGAAGTGTTATAAAGACTGAGCAAGGTGAATGTAGGAAGGAGAAATTGCTTTTCAGTCATTGTTTATAATGGTCAAGAGGTGGAAATATAGAAACACTCCCTGAGGACTCACAAACAAACAAGAAATACAAACACAGAGGTATGCATTTCAAATATAGAACACTACATTTGGTAATGCGCCTCTGCACTAAATCTATAAGGATCAAAGGGAAAAAAAATAAGTTACCTGGGCCTGGGAGGATAAGGGGGGTCTTTAAGTAGAGTATTAAGATCAGGTAGAAAGACTCGGAATGGCAAGCTTAAGGCCCAAGAAATGCATGGCCTCGTTGAAGAATAACCATTAAGCTTGTGTGGCTGGAACACTGGAAAAAGTCCCCCCTCCTCTCTCTCTCTCTCTCTCTCTCTCTCTCTCTCTCTCTCTCTCTCTCTCTCTCTCTCTCTCTCTCTCTCTCTCTCTCTCTCTCTCTCTCTCTCTCTCTCTGTCTCTCTCTCTCCCTCCCTCCCTCCCTCCCAACCTCTCATGTGCATGGGTGTGTTCAGGTGATACTGACTACTTTTATCAGCAATCTCCTTAAGCAGTTGTACCTCACTCCTATGCTACTGTATTGCACTTTTAGAATGCTTTAGATGGCTTCAAAGACAACCTATTGCAGAGTATAAAAATCAACCATAGAGTCACATGGCATCCCTTTTGGTAGACATGTATATATATATTTTCTTTCTCTCTTTCTTCCTGTCTACTCCTCTTTAGAAACCTGGAGGTAAATTGTGAAAAAGAAAATGGGGATTAGCAAGTTGCTGAATCAAACAAGGGTGACCAGCAAGCTGTGTCACCCTGGGAAGCTGAATTCTGTAATGTCAATACTACTTTGGAGTGCTAAACTAGTCATAAGCTGTATATATGAATTGAATGTTTGACTGAGATGCACTGCATTGCTTTTTATGAAATACGGTCTAAGGGTTTATGGGTGGTACTAAAAATAGATTTGCACATGAACATTCCAATTTTGCATCTCTTAAAATTGTTCTGCCATGGTGTTTTAATTCTTAAAACCATACAAGTTTTAAGTGCATAAATAAACATTTTCTTGATGTTTTCTAGAGTGATTAATCTTCATCAGCTATTGTAAATGCCTAAGACTCTGCATAACCTCCCTTTCAAACCTCATTCACTGAGTAAGTGAGCCTCTGTTTAAGGTGATTGGCTGCCCAGCTCTGCAGGAGCCCAGCTCCTTCTCAGGATAGGCACAGGTTCTGTTACCTGTGGATGTGTCTTCTGGCGATCTCAGTACAAAGTACTTATTGAGAGTCTGCACCTACCCTATATGAGTGAGCATTGAGAACAAACTCTGCTTTTTAAATTGTGTTGACAAGAAATTTGATTCTCTGGACCTTTTATTTTAAAGTGATCTTAGAAAAATCCAACCATGGCAGGTCCTGGAATTTTACACATAATATTTTCTTTGTTCATTTTTCATTCAAATCCAAACTAATTCTAAATAGAAAGCAACTTAAGCTTTAAAAAATATCAAAATCCAAAAAGAACAAGCTTGCTATAAAGATTCGATCAGTCTTTGTCTCTAAAATCACCAGTTATTGAAAGTATACAGTTTATCATGCCACTCAGAAAGAGAATTTGACAGTCCTAACAGAAATCTAAGCTTCTGCTTTGAATCACAACCCACTTGGGATGTGTAGGAAGGAAGGAAGGAAGGAAGGAAGGAAGGAAAGAAGGAAGGAAGGAAGGAAGGAAGGAAGGAAGGAAGGAAGGAGGGAGGGAGGGAGGGAAGGAAGGAGAGATGGAAGGGAGGGAGGGAGGGAAGGAAGGAGGAAGAGAGGAGGGAGGGATGGAAGGAGTTATGGAAGGGAGGGAGGGAGTAAGGGAGGAGGGAGGGATGGAAGGGAGGGAGGGAGGAAGAAGGGATGGAAGGGAGGGAGGGAAGAAGGAGGGATGGAAGGGAGGAGGGAAGAAGGAGGGAGGGAGGGATGGAAAGAAGGAGGGAGGGATGGAGGGAAATAAAGAGAAAAAAGGATCAAGGGAGGGAAAGAGAGAAGGAAGAAAAAAGAAGGAAAGAAAAAGAAGTGTGTAAATAGTGTTTGTATTCAAAATGGTGAAGGACAGGGCATGACAGAGAGGGCTTGAGAACCAGGCTTGACTTAACATTTTTTTAAAAGCTTGTTTATTATTACACCCCTTTAGTGAAGAAAGGAGAGAGAGAGAGAGAGAGAGAGAGAGAGAGAGAGAGAG
>JADRCC010445575.1:0-18245 GCA_019843855.1 Hylomyscus alleni
TTTCAGCAGAAGTTCCATTCTCAACTTATTCCCAGGCTTTCACAGATATTTCTAACAGTTTTCTTCAAAAGTATAACCCTGACTCTTCTTGCTTTATTCCTATGATTATTCGAATGCTTCTCTAGATGATGTGGGTAGGAATTTGTGACTAAAAGAAGAGTCACAATTAGGAATTGGTGAAAAGGTTAAAGATTGGCATTTCTGTGAACTATTGTACCATCTTGGTACTTTGGCTGTTAGTTTGGCCTTTGCACAGTGGGTATTGGGTGAGTTAAACACACACCCTCAAAAGAAACATTGAGAGTAGAGACTTCTTTATGAAGAGTGTATACCGTGAGACCAAGCATTGGCTGAGCTGTGGATTTTAGCAGGGAACTCTGACCAGAGAACTGTGAAGAAGGAAGAAGAATGATCATCCTAAAATACCAAACCATCTAAATCAAAATTTTCCCCTTTGGCTAAAAAACATATACATATAAATACACATACATATGTGTGTGTTTATGTGTGATATATTTGTGTATATATATATATACAAATATATATACACAAATATACAATTTTAACTCAGTTTTGCCTTATCAAGCCTTTTCTCAACATGCCTTGTGATCACCTCCCCCAATTTTGATTTGGTTTTCTTTTCAGGTAAAGTCATGCATTCCCAATAAAAGAGACAGCAAAATGGCTCAAGGGGTAAGGGGCTTACAAACATGATGGAGTAAGTACCATCTACAGGACCCATAAGTTTCTTCCACAGGACCTGATAGTAGAAAGATCTGACTCAAACAAGTTAGCATCTTACCATCATATCATGACAATATTCACATGGACATGTGCACACATATGCATATAAACATACAAACATACATACTTACACACTGCGAAGCATACTGAGAAATAATTCTTTATATTTCATTTTAGAAACCATGATGTCTTTAATAATATCAATGAAACCACTAAGATACTTTGAAATACTTATTGTTACAAGTATACAATGTCTCTACACTTGTCAAATATTTATGTAGTATTTTGGAATTTTTATTGCATATTTTATTTATCTAAATTTCAAATGTTATCCCCCTTCCAGATTTCTCCTCTGGAAAACCCCTATCCCATCCCCCCTGCCCCTGCTTCTATGAGGGTGCTCCCCCACTCGCCCAACTGTCCTCCTTACTGTCCTGGCATTCTTCTAAACTGGAGCATTGAGCCTTCACAGAACCAAAAGCCTCCTCTCTCATTGATGGCAACAAGGTCATCCTCTGCTACATATGCAGCTGGAGCTATGTGTACTCTTTGGGTGGTGGTTTAGTCCCTGGAAGCCCTGGGGGTCTCTGGTTGGTTGATCTTGTTGTTCTTCCTATGGGGTTACAAACCACTTTAGCTCCATCAGTTCTCTGCTTAACTCCTCCATTGGGGTCTCCTTGCTCAGTCCAATGGCTGGCTGTGAGCATCCACATCTATATTTGACAGGCTCTGGCAGAGCCTCTCAGGAGACAGCTATATCAGGATCCTATCAGCAAGCACTTCTTGGCATCCGCAATAGTGTCTGGTTTTGGTGTCTGTATATGGGATGTATTCCCAGGTGGGGCAGCCTCTGTATGACCTTTTCTTCAGTCTCTGGTCTACATTTTATCTCCATATTGCCTTTAGAAAGGAACAATTCTGGGTTGAAAATTTGGAGATGAGTAGGTGACCCCATCCCCTAACCGGGGACCTTACCTAACCTCTGGATATGGTTTCTACAGGTTCTCCCTCCCGTTTGTTGGACATTTCAACTAATCTTATCCCTGTTGGATCCTGGAAGCCTCTTGCTTTCCTAGCATCTGGGAATTGCTGGTGGCTACCCCCAGTTGCCCATCCCCCATTGCTACACAACTCTGTTCAAATTCCTGACCCTCTGTATATCATTCTAGTCTTCTTGCAAACCTGATCTTGCCCCCCCATCCCCATCCCCATCCCCTTCCTCTCTTCTTCCCAAGTCCCTCCTACCCTCTTCCTCCTGTGAGTATTTTGTTTTCCTTTATAAGAAGTACTGAAGCATCCACACTTTGGTCTTCCTTCTTATTGAGCTTCATATGGTCTTTGAATTGTATCATGGGTATTCCGAGCTTCTGGGCTATTATTCATTTATCAGTAAGCACATACCATGTGTATTTTTTTGTGACTCAGGATGATATTTTATAGTTCCATCCATTTGCCTAAGAATTTCATGAAGTCATCATTTTTAATAGGTGAGTAGTACTCCATTGTGTAAATGTACTACATTTTCTATATCCATTCCTCTGTTGAAGGACATATGGGTTCTTTCCAGTTTCTGGCTATTATAAATAAATAAGGCTGCTATGAACATCATAAAGCATGTGACCATGTTATGTGTTGGAGCATTTTAGGTACATTCCCAGGAGTGGTATAGCTGGATCCTCAGGTAGTACTATGTCCAATTGTCTGAAGAACTGCCAGATATATTTCCAGAGTGATTGTACCAGCTTTCAATCACACTAACAGTGAAGGATTCTTCTTACTTCTCCACATCCTTGACAGAATCTGCTGTCACCTGAGTTAGTCATTCTGACTGGTATGAGGTGGAATCTCAGGGTTGTTGTGATTTGCATTTACTTGTTGGTTATGATGTTGAACATTTCTTTAGGTGCTTCTCAGACATTTGGTATTCCTCTGTTGAGAATTCTTTGTTTAGCGCTGTACCCCATTTTTAATAGGGTTATTTGGTTTTCTGGAGTCTAACTTCCTGAGTTCTTTGTATATATTAAATATTAGCCCTCTATCAGATATAGGGTTGGTAAAGATTTTTTCCTAATCTGTTGGTTGCTGTTTTGTCCTATTGACAGTGTCTTTTGTCTTACAGAAGCTTTGCAATTTTATGAGGACCCATTTGTCTATTGTTTATCTTAGAGCATAAGCCATTGGTGTTCTGTTCAGGAAAATTTCCCCTGTGCCCTTGTGTTTGAGGCTCTTCCCCACTTACTTTTCTACTAGATTCAGTCTATCTGGTTTTATGTGGAGGTCTTTGATCCACTTGGACTTGATCTTCATACAAGGAGATAAGAATAGATCTATTTGCATTCTTCTACGTGCTGAATACCAGTTAAACCAGCACCATTTGTTGAAAATACTTCTTTCCACTGGATTATTTTAGATCCTTTTGTTATATATCAAGTGACCATAGGTTGTGGGTTCATTTCTGGATCTTGAGTTCTATTCCACTGATCTACCTGCCTGTCTCATACCAATACCATGCAGTTTTTATCATTATTGCTCTCTAATACAGCTTGCAGTGAGGGATGGTGATTCCCCCAGATGTTCTTTTACTGTTGAGAATAGTTTGCACTATCCTGGGGTTTTTTTGTTAATTTGCAGATTTTCCTTTTTACCTCTATGAAGAATTGAGTTGAAATTTTGATGGGGACTGCATTGAGTCTGTAGATTACTTTCAGCAAGATGACCATTTTTGCTATATTAATCCTGGCAATCCATGAGCATGGGAGATCTTTCTAACTTCTGAAGTCTTCTATTTCTTTCTTCAGAGACTTGACATTCTTGTCATACAGATCTTTCACTTGATTGTTTAGAGTCACACCAAGGTATTTTATATTATTTGTGACTATTGTGAAGGGTATCAATTCCCTAATTTCTTTCTCAACTTGTTATCCTTTGAGTAGAGGAAGCCTACTGATTTGTTTGAGTTAATTTTATATCTTGCCACTTTGCTGAAGTTGTTTATCACTTGTAGGAGCTCTCTGGTGGAATTTTTGAGGTCACTTCAGTATACTATCATATCCTCTGCAAATAGTGATAATTTGACTTCTTCCTTTCTGATTTGCATCCCTTTGACCTCCTTTTGTTGTCTGACTGCTCTGGTTAGGTCTTCCAGTACTATGTTAAATAGGAAGGGAGAGAGTGAGCACCCTTGTCTAGTCCCTGATTTTAGTGGGATTGGTTCAAGTTTGTCTGCATTTAGTTTGATATTGGCTACTGGTTTGTTGTATATTGCTTTTACTATGTTAGGTATGGCTTTTGAATTTCTGATCTCTCTAAGACTTTTACCATGAACACGTGTTGAATTTTTTCAAATACTTTTTCAGAATCTAATGAGATGGTCATGCAGTTTTTCTCTTTGAGTTTGTTTATATTGTGGATTATGTTGATGGATTTCCATATATTGAACCATCCCTACATACCTGGGATGAAGCCTACTTGATCATGATTGACGATTGTTTTGATGTGTTCTTGGACTCAGTTTGTAAGAATTTTATTGAGTATCTTTTCATTGATATTCATAAGGGAAATTGGTCTGAAGGTCTTTTTCTTTATTGCGTCTTTGTATGGTTTAGGTATAAGTTTAATTTTGGCTTCACAGAACCAATTGTGTAGTGTTCTTTATGTTTCTGCTTTGTTGAATAGTTTGAAGAATATTGGTATTAGGTCTTCTTTGAAGGTCTGCTTGAATTCTATACAAAATCCATCTGGTTCTGGGCTTATTTTGGTTGGGAGACTTTACAGTCGTTGCTTCTCCTTCAGTCCTCCTTCCCACAGTTCCTCATCCCATTCCTCCTCCTCCTTACCTCTGAGAGGATGCTCTTCTCCTCTCAGGCTTCCCTCTTCCCTGGGGCCTCAAGGCGGTCTAGGATTAAGCACATCCTTACCTACTGAGGTCAGACCAGGTAGATCCCATTTTTGTCTTCCTCATCCCTGTTACCGTGTCTGCAGCCCTCCCTTTCCTGCAGAAATCCTTCATACTAAAAAGTACCTTCTCTTTTCATTTTTAGAAGAGGGAATGAAATCTTAAGTGTTTAAAAATAAAAGTGGCAGAAAGTCTTTGATCATACTTTAGTGAGATACTAGGCTACTTTTCACAGTAGACACCAGTTGATGGCAAAAAAAAAAAAAAAAAATGTTTAGTAACTGCCTGTTACGGCTGTAACAACAGACCCAAAGGTAGATGACTTTTAATGGTACAGCCACAGAATCTGAATGTCTCACACATAGATGAAAGGAGGTTTGTATTTCATATAATAGATAATATACTTAGGACACATGTACTACTGATAATAAATTTGTGAAATTTATCACAGGGGCACTCAAGCCTGCTAAGTCTTACTAAATATAACTTTAAAGTAATGTTAATTCAGAAGTATAGGGACATACACATCATCTGTCCATAATTTGATAGCCTGTGATATGTGTAACCAATTGTTCTTATTTACATTAATTTGCATTGTGAAAAGCAATTTTACAGTTTCAGTCAGACTTAATAGGCAATTTGCTGCTGAGTGCCTAATGGCATAGTTACTTAAGCCTGCCCCAGGGGGGCTTTCCAGAACTGATATGAGACTAAACCTTTTAAATGTTCAATTGAATGTCTTAAAAAGTCAGAAAGTCTTCAGCTATTAAATCTGCTTTACATTCGCCTTGGCGTGTTGACTGCTGTGATGGCAGACCACCTCGCATTCAGCAATGGCTTCTCTCTGTAGGCAGAAGATTCCATTCTATAAAATACCTTAACCCTAGATTAGGTATTTCTCCAAAATATTACTTAAAGTAATATCAGTTTCACATAGCTCATAAGTGTAGGTTTATTTCATAAGGTTTATAACATTTTTACTTAAATAAGACATTAGTTAATATATCTACAATTAAATTTCCCCCAAGCTATCAGAAATAAAAGCTCAGAAAGCCTTTCAAGTGTTTAGTTATCTTACATCTTCTTTGCCAGTTGTTAACTCTTTGTTTTCCTGGAGCCTAGCATATTTCTTGACACTTGGTGGCCATTCAGTATATATTAGTGAAGTTTTGAGTTTCTGAGACTCACAACAGATAGGAGATACCAAAGACCAAGGACCCTTGTGAAGAGTAAAACTTTCTGCTAAGTATCCACTGTACTTGACTCTATGATAATAAGCCAGTCACACCAGTGGTTTGTGCTCAGTGGGGGCTCCCCCTCACTTGAGAAGAGAGGCTTGACTCTGCCTTCTCAGTTGATTTTGCCCGAGTCTTGAGAACTATGGGGTGCAATAGCTTCAGAAGATGGCAGGTCTTTCTGTAAAGATCAAGAAGCGACATCAAAAAGAAATGCTGGTGCCACAGGGTTTATAGCTGTAAAGGAATGTACTAGAAACATGCATTATAGTTTCCAAAACAAAACTCATATGAGGTCTGGATGGCTCAATTGCTTTTGCATGCAGCCATAAAACAACTCCACTGGATAAGGGAGAGCATTCCAAGTCTCAGCACTCTTTGCAGGAAAGCATGTCACCATGCTCCACAGGACAAAAGCCACATTATCTGGACTATGTTCGTGCATGCTTTATGCAGGAACAGGGGATGGTGGTGTCTTTGGGCTTGGATCTGATGGTACAGCTTCCTAGGAAAGTGGACCATTTCAGATAGTGAGTGAGATGCTTTAACTGCTTAGGCATTTTTCCTGTCCCTCTCAAAGCAACACATGAAAGTATGGAGGACAAAGTGGTCTTAGATTCTATAACTCCACAAATGCAGAACTGAACGTATAGAATGCAAAGACCTGGGAAAAGAAGTACAGCACTGTGGCAAGACCAACACACTCATTCCAAAGCATATGATCTTAAAAATCACTTTCTTTATAAGAAAAGGGAGTGGAGGATGAAAAGGAGATCATGGTAAATGGGCAACAAGAGAGGGTGATGGAGCTGAATATGAAGGAAAATGTCATAGTGGAACCCATTGTTATGTATAATAACTATGTACATTATATGTAATATGGAATTAACTGATCCATTTCTGTGGAAAGTCCGGGCCTGGTCTGTGACATGTGCATAAGTGCATTCATTCCAGTGTTCTGTGAGAAAAAGACATCAGCCACTCACCACAGCCATGGGGAACACTGAAAGTGCTATACCTTTCTACCACTTTGCTTGTTAAATGAGTTAAAGAGGAGATTAAAGGGTGAGGTTTCTCCCATTCCTAACACAAGGACACACATACTCTGTATCCTCAGATATCCCAGGAACTTCATGTTAGCAGGTAGAGTTGATAATGTTAGGATAAATATGTGGTCTTCAGGAACTTGTCAGGTTACCTCATGAATAATTCTGAGGTAGGACTGGACTTTAATATGGGTGGTAGACATGTACTGCAATATACTTTTATGAACAATCCATTGCATGTTTTGATAGTTTAAATTCATTAAATTAGAACACATTAAGGCATATATGGTCAACCTTTATAACTTTAAAATACAGATGATGAATAATCAAGAAAACCACAAATAAAGCGGTCAATATATTCAAAATTGACCTCACTTAAGTGAGTTCTTATTTGTACACAGAAGTAGATGAGAAGTAACTAATGCCTCAAAATGTACACAGCACAGAAACTTGGCTTTGAGTTTACTCAGCAATTATCCAGGGAACGTAAATAGCAGACTAGAGGATCTGAGATGAGCATCTTCCACCCATTAGCACTGCAGCTCCAGAAACATAAGGAGACATTACCTCTGCCTCATTCTCCTTGTCAGACGTTTGGAAAGCTCGTACTCTTTTATTTCAACCTTTCATTATTTTTTCTTTGCTTTCTTTTCTTTTTACATTTTATTTCCATTTCCTTATTCTCTCTCCCTTCCTTTCCTTTATATTCTGGACCTTTACTATTTTTTTATAAGACAGGGTTATTTCTTATCATGTAGTCCTGGTTAACCACAAACTCTCAATCCTCCTGCCACAGCCTCTAGAGCGCTAAGATTATACAGGTATAACTTGCTACACTTAGTGAAACCTTTGCTTATGAATAAGGTGGCTGTTCTTGTTTCCAGACCAGCAGTGACACCCAGAGGTTCACAGGGAAGTTCCCTGTCTCATGCTTTTCTGGTGGATGTCCTGAATGGCTTCCCTATAAGGGATCTGAGTTCATGTGCTTGTTCTTATCTCTGAAGAAGTTTCCTAGAGAAGCACATAACACAGAATACTGAACATAGGTCAATTTTATTCTTTCACTCAAGACAAAGGAGTATTATGAAGAAAGAAGAATAATTTAAGTCCAAACTCAATTAAAGATCACAAATAATAGAATTTCCCCAGTAATAAAAATAGAAGTCACCATTTATTTACACAAATCATTTTGAAATTAGCTGGCTTGATGTAATCAAAGCTTTTCTAGAACCTTCTCCATCGGTATCCAATTACACTTTTTAGTCATCAGCAGAAGCATCTCAAGAAGTCCTAGAAATATATTTTCTTTGGACATCATCCTCAGTTTTCAGAATATGAATTTCTTTTGAACAAGATTTGTATAGGGCCTGCATGCCCAGCAAAGTTGACTGACTATTGCTGTACACCTGCCTCATTTTAACAGGCAAGAAAACCCTGATCGTTAAAGCTCAAACCATGTCTGGGTCATGGTCAGCAGCACAAGCAGCTGGAGCCCAGATGTTCTTGGATTTATACCCATTAATGACATCTGCAGAATTCCTTCATGTTCCCTCAGCTGAGTCCATGGCTCCTAAAGGGACTAGAGAGAGAAGTTAATTCACAGAAACATAAGCCAGGGTTCTGTTCCTCCAGCCAGCCAAGACACTGCTCCAGAGGCCAGACAATGTACAACTGGTAGATTTCAGCAATCAGGGCCACCTTCCAGGAGAACTTCCATGGTTACTGAACCACATGCCACAGTGTCTCTCTAGCAGAGGCTTGCTGCTCAAGGCAGTATTAGTCTAGCTGCCTATGTCTATTTCCATGTTTCAACAAGAGAACAGGTGGATCTCAGTGTGATGAAAAGCTAAACCATCTCCTCTACTGCCTGACTGGGAGCAGAGTAGAATTGCTTTTCTCAAATACCTTAATAGAATTAAATGGAACAGAATGTCACTCCTCTTTTTAAAACACTGATACCCACAGAGAGATATAAATCTAATATTTTGACATATTGAAATTAACAGCTACAATTGTCATTTGCATATCACTATTTCATGTCCTGGGACCTTTTAAACAGCTCAGAGTATTTCCTGCATAACATTGGAACGGGAGGAAATAGGACTTGGGAAATGGATGAGGTTGCCTGTGTGCTTTAATGCTTTGCACTACAGGGTGGGAGCATTAACATATAGAAAACAATTTTGTACAACTTACTCATTTTTCATATTTTACCTCACAGTCTTTCAGCAAAGGGCATAAGCAGATGCAGGGGAAAATCATTGGAGGATAATAAATAATGAATCAGGGCTACAAAACAAAGGTGGTGATACATGGCTCTCCACTCTATTTACTGCTAACATTTGGGAATATAATGGGGTAAAAGGGTAATTTTATCCTTCAGCTCTGCATAACCATGAGGAAAAGATTATAAGAGCCTTAATGGGTCCACAGGAGATGCATTTCTTTAAACTATAACAAACGCTTCTGATTCTGTATCTGGACTGATCTAGGATGGTTTTCTCTATAAAGAAAACACTTTTAATGTACCATGCCCATTTCATGGTAGCCATTCTATGAGCAGACATCCCATGATTAACTTTCTTAACCTGTCATAAAACAAATGTAAGTATAAAAATGTTATATAGAATGAACATTGCATGTAGGGAAGTGATTGAAACATTTTTGAAGTGTAAGAAATTTGTCTTTTATAACTAAAAATTTGGGTACTCTACTTACTTTTCTACTGTCTGTTTTGAGAAGCTCCTGACATACAGTTATGCATGTTGTCACGAGAAGGGGCGTGAAGAGGACCCAGAAACATGCATAGGAAGTAACAAGTACTACAACAATCTTACTACCGACACTCTGCACACATACATTTTTCAGGGCACTTAGGTGATACCCAGACATTAATTGACTAGTTGGCTTTAGCATGCTGTCAATTAATCTTTAAAACTATTAAGGCCTGGCATGGCACTGGAGGAAAGCAATCACTGCAACCTTTCAAACTAGGAAACAAAGATTATTCTGCTAATTAGTATCTTCTTTTTGCTAAAAGTCACAGAAGTGTGTGTTGGCACAACTTTTAACAATTTTCCAAGGGCTTCCCTTTATATTTTTACACATTTCTCTTTCTCTTTTATATTTCTGTGTACTTTGATCTTGTCTTGAATCTCATCTTAAATTCTCAGTGCAATGCATGTCCAGCTTTTAACTGAAAAGAAGTTAATGATCATTAGACAGTTTTACTGAAAAAGATTTAGACACTAAGGTTTTTGTAAACAGTTTATAGTTTTTAATGGAAATCTATGTAGGAGTCTTGGGAGAGGACAAGCAGTTGCAAGTGTGTTCTACTTTTGTAGTTCAGTTCCTAGAGCTCAAGTTAGATGGCTCAAAGCACTCTGAAACTTCCAGCTCCAGGATTTTGACACCCTCTTCTAGGCTCTGTGGGGAATTGAATATAAGTAACATACACTTACACATATTCACATAAGTAAAACTAAATTAATATTTCAGATGCTATATCTATATCTCTACTTAAAGACTGTGAATATTCATTTCATGTTCATTATACATAAAGAAGTGAAAATGAAGGTGTGTGCAGCCACTGACACCACTGTAATTTCTGACTGAAGACACGAGACAAATGATTAACTCTAAGTAGAAGAAGTGTGTTGCTGGAAAGGGATGAGGTACTATGAGACTAAGGCAGGTAGAGAATGTTTCCTGAGGAAATAGGTTTCAGAAAAGTTTGATATGTTCTTGGGGATTGATGATGGGAAGAACTGTTTGAGTGAATGGAGTGGGGGTACCAATTAACTACATCATTACCCAGAATGTCACACAGAGCCTATAGCTTCTATGTTGTATGAGTGAATCCAATATCAGGAATGTTTGTGGATTCCCTGTTAAAGGTGCCATCTAGGGGGAAATACCATCCCTCAGATCTCAGAGGATATCATCTAAGGACCTCAGGCTTAAAGTTTCAAGATTAGAAAATAGTCAATCTGATATATCAGTTTAAAGGAACAAGATGATGCCCTGGTCCCTGGTGACATTTTTTTTCTGTCTATGAGGATGTTCTTGGACAAAGTTATCAGTCATACTTATAAACTGAGTGAAGACAATTCAGGTGCCCATCAAGACAAGAGGACGCAGGACATGGTTCATTCTTCCCCCTCCTTCTTCAGATGGGATTGTGAATTTCTGGTTCTCAAATCCTTGAACTCAGAATCCACAACTGTTGTAGATTCCACAGGTACGTAGTTTGCAGAGAGCCCATAATGTCCACCACAGACCTAGGGACCAGTTTCCAAATATTTAAATGTCTTTTGGTGCTGTTTCTCTACAGAATGATAATGGGAAGTTGCACTTTTGTCTGATGCTACACAGACACCCCATAGCTACCTCTTGTATTCTACAGATCTTATTTCCCTTCTTAGTATGCATGGATCATCAGTTAGCATAATAATTCAAATAGAAAATGATACCTTTTCCATGAAGTTAAAAGGAATACATAGTAAAAAGTATATGACATAGGAAGTATCTCACTTGAGCCATGTGCTGCCTCTGTACAT
The DNA here is from genome assembly GCA_019843855.1 of Hylomyscus alleni. Classification (NCBI taxonomy): domain Eukaryota; kingdom Metazoa; phylum Chordata; class Mammalia; order Rodentia; family Muridae; genus Hylomyscus; species Hylomyscus alleni. The sequence continues at coordinate 11,480 of JADRCC010445575.1, forward strand.
ATGAAGCAGAGAAAAATACTGATGTTCTAATCAGTCATCAATAAGCCTGGTAGACATATATTCTATGTCCATAATTAGAAAAACTAGCTCTTTAGGAGAAGAGACCCAGAATCCTGTGTTGAAATCAGGTCACTAAGTAAGTCCCATTGCTCACATAAGCATTTGTTGATCTGGTCTGGAACTAACAGATGCTAAGGAAGCTATTTAAAGCCTGACACCTTAGGAGCAGCATCTGGCAGCTCTGTGTCCATATGCACAGTGCCTGTCACAGACCATATCCCTACAGAGTGGGATTTATTGAAAAAAAAAAAGACAGCTATTTAATCCTAAAGACACATGTCAGATAATATGGATCACAGAAGTGTCCCCACCCCCAATAATGGACATCTCAAAATTCAGATCATTGATCTTCTTAGACTTGATCTGACCTGCCTTTCTTGCTGCTGTGTAAGACATGGAGAAGAACCAATGTCTGAACTTCCTTCCTTCTAAGATTCTGTGGGGATAAGTTTGAACAAAATGAAGAAATAAAGTTTTCTCAAATACTTGCAGAGAAAATGAGGTACTATTTGATTAAAAGACCTTATCCAGGAATATAATTCATATTGAAATGGAACCATGATGGAAAATCTACCTGTGATTACAAAAATTTTAGGAGAAACAAGTCAAACAAATACAAACCTGCAATGAAGCCTATCTCGGGTTATTTTATACCAGTCAGAAAGAGTTATTCTTCCTGGTAATGCAGAGATAATCTTTTTAAATTGTCCTATGCAGTTCTTTCAGGAATCACCATTTTTTCTTCTCTATGTCCCCTTGAGAGAACTAGTATTATTTAAGTGAAGTAGATGCACATTAGGAACACAATGGTAAGTTTAAAATGGTTTAAGAATTAAAGAATAAAGATAAAAAGAAACCTGAAATAAATATCTATCATGTGTAGAGTGAAACATGTAGAGACATAGGAATGATATATGCTCCTGGAAATGATGTCATCTGCCTTGAGTAAAGTGTTTGAAGTAATGGAGAAATTACATCAGACCTAGACAGTTGACAGCTTCCTCGTTTTCTTTAGAAGACAGACTTTCAGTTATTTTAAAACTTTGTACAGAAAATGAACTACATATGATAGATTGATTGTGGATAAAGCCTCTATTGTTTTTCTTGGACTTTAAATTTCCTAGATGCCAAGGGGGACAATTCACCCACTCCTAAATGAATGCTTACCTTGACACTTGCTTTGGATAATAAAATACAGGGGAGTGTTGGCAGTGTGATAGTAATGATGCTCTGCAAGTGATGGTGTCAACTCCTTGGGAAGGCTTGTAGGCTTCTTGATTCTTTGTTTTTCAACAATAATGAGCCCCAACCCATCTTTAACTAAAGACCAAACACATCTACAACGAGGAGAACTGAGAGGTCTTGATCAAAAGCCATTGGCTCTCACTTTAAATTACTGACTTTGACTTAGTGTGTTATGTAGTGATATCTTGTCAAATAAACTAAGTGTAGCAAATAAGGACTCATAAGAGAGAGCCAAATAGAAGATAAACTTGGTCACGGCACTTTGGAAAAGTCCTGTGTGATATAGGCTATTCCAGCTATGGGTATTTCCAGATCCTCCTCTATTCTGACAGCCTCTCCTTTGGCAATTATACCATGTTGAGGTCTTAGACTACTGTCTCAAAGTATTATCTTTCCAAGGAATAAATTCATTTCACAACAAGGCTTTGCATAATTTTCTCTATCAGGATGCCTTTTAATGACAAATTGTCATTAAATGGTATGATGCTGGCAGGTGTGAGAGAAGATATTCTGAGCAGAAGTCATCACTTAGGATTTTTGTCATACTGCCTGGAAAAGTGTGCTCTATTCATCTCTGGAATCAGTCAGCTTGCTTGGGGATCAAATCCTTCAGCCAGGGTGCTTCAAATTCATACTTCTCTTACTGCTAGAGCAGATTTAGGGGTGACTTTTCTTAAATAGAGCATGAGATTTTGTTCTGTAATCCAGATCAGTCTCAGAATTGCACTGTTCAGTGGGCAGGAAGGCCCCACTCATTGTTTTGGCTAGAGTCCAGAGAAAAGGATAATCCTCCATTCTGTTAGGTCCTGTGGCTTATTTTAACCAAACATGGAGTCAGGTCAATTATCTGTGCTGATGGAGGGGAAACAAGACCTAAGTGAACCACAACTCAAAACAAAATTACTAGATTGTTTGATAAATACAGAGGCAATATTCTAAAAGGATATTTTAAAAGTCACCTGGAGGACTCCCGAACTTCTCCTTCCTAGGCTGTCCAAGGAGTCTGGAAATTATGTTACTTAGGGCAAACTGTAAAACAGTATTTATTGGAAGGACACAGGATATTTAGAAGGTACTAACTACCACGTGTCAGATATAATCCTAGAAAAGAGATGGGCTTGCTTTTTCTGCTTCTTCATTTCCTGTATATAATTTCTTGTTAGTTTTTATGCTACTAGTAAGGGCTTCCAAAATTACACATTTATTATATTTTAAGTACATTTCTGTAAGAAATAAACTTATGGAGAAGCTATTGTACCTTGTAGAGAGTTCAGAATATTAAACTATTGTAATAGGTTTTAAAGTAATTATAATAACAACTGTAACTCTTCACTAACTCTTACACTAATTTCCCTACTTTGCAAGCTTCGCCTTCCTGTGCCTCGCTGTCTTTGCTGGGAGGTTTTCTGTAGTCACAGATCCTATTCTGGCTCCTTGCTTTGAACATTCGTGTGCACATGATGTTCCTTCAGCATTTTTGATTTGCTAAGTTTTATGACACTCCATTCTTCCAATCTTAAAAAAAAGTTTTCTGACTTTTCATATTCCTTGTGTTAACTTGAGATCTTAGATTTACATTACAGAAATGCAGCACATCAATGGAAATGGCTGTGGAGCATACAGAGGAAGACAAAGAAGGCTGGGAGAACTATGAGGTCATGACACTGTGCTGAAAATATCAGAGCAGAGGCGGGGCTTGAAAGAGTGGCAGCAGTGGCACAATCTTTAAGACATCCAACAAGCTTGGTGGACTTTTCCAGCTATATCTTACTTCCAGGAAAACCTGGCATGTCACAGCTTGGATCTTCTTATATCTGCTCCGATTCCTCTTCAGGTATTAGTAGGACCATGTTTCGTTATGGGAAACATGGCTTCCAGAACAAAGGGATAATGGGCTTAAACATGAAGCTGCAGAATGGGTGCTCCTTTCCACTCCAAACAGTAGGAGAATGAAGATGTATGCATTCAAAGAAAGGGCTCTGTACTCTTGATCTCTGTCCTTATGGTGTGTGTGTGTGTGTGTGTGTGTGTGTGTGTGTGTGTGTGTGTGCATATGTGTGTGTATTCCCACCTTGTGTGTGCATGCATGCATGTATATGTATGTTTTGCTTTCCTTTAAAGATAAGTTAAGTAATGGGCATAAACAAACATGGGATTTCTAGGATGGTGACTGAGTTGACAATTTTACACCAGTTGCTTTTAAATTATAATTTTTATAAAACCCGAATTTTATAATTTTAGCATCGAATTGAGTTGCTGCTATAGAACGAGAATACCGGAGACACAGACATCTTTGGATTAACATGTGTTCTCACATTAGGATGTCTTTTTCCTTCCAGTACCACATGAGAAAGTAGCATGGTTCAGGGGCAAGGATCTGGGGCTGTTATGGGGTTTAACTTCTATGCTGACCAGCGGTGTATCACTGCTCCAGTCTGCACAGCAATGGGACCCATGCAAAAGTAAGTAAATATTTCATGAATGTCCAGAGGTTCAATGAGAATCGCATCCAGGTGTTCTCACCTAAGAGCCCATGGCTTCCTGCTCCTAAATCTTCCCCATTCTCTAGCACAGTGTGGGCACATGGAAATCATGGTTCATTCAACTGGCAGTATAAGTCTGTAGAGATAATATGGTAGCTTCTATATATATGATAAATTATTTTATTTTTATTTGTAAGAAGATATATTTTACTTGTATTATAGACTTTTGTGTAACAAATTTTTCCCATGTCTTAGCTGTTTAAGAGTATAGCAATTATGTATCTGTCATGGTTTCTAATGGTCAAAAATTCAGAAATAGGAAGGCAGAATTGGTCTGTCTCAACTCTGATGTCTGGAGCAGTGCCTGCAAGAACTTAATGGTTGCTTCAGGCCCATTCAGCCCCAGATGTGGCTGTTAGGTTTTGCCTTTCATCACACCAACATGAAGCCTCTTGATATGGCCTGCACAGCTTTTCTCTGGAGAGATAGCAAGGTTTTTTTTTGTGGAATGAAGCCTGAGAAATCAGGGTAGAACAAAATTGCCATTTTCACTTTCTTGTGAACATTGAGCTCTATTTCCACACAATATTGAAGCCTAAAAGAAAGAAAATTGACCTTTTTCTTTGTAGGAGGAGAATCTCACAGTGTAGCAGAAACATATGGGATTGGTCGGTAGATCTATTTACTTATCAGTGATCTAGGATCATCTATTTGTTCTTTGTATTTTAAGGAGTGTCTTCTGCATTCCAATGTCTTGGTACTTGGCCTGGAAGAAAAAGTAGGGCTTGAGGACAGACATAGAGTTTTCAAGCTAAGTGTTTTGTCTTAAAGGAGTTATTAAATTCATCTTATGCCCCAGTTCTCTGCTTTCAGATTAATTAACAATACCCAACACATAGGAAGAGAGTATAGGTTAAATAGAATTACATACAAGATGCATTTTGCTGAAATTAGTCACCATGATGTCTCTACTTCATTTAGAAAAAAGGTTTTGGGGAAACCATTGTTTTAGTTTGTTTGTTTGTTTTGTTTGTTTGTTTTGGTTTGTTTTTTGTTTTTTTTTTTTTTTTGAGACAGGGTTTCTCTGTGTATCCCTGGTTGTCCTGGAACTCTGTAGACCAGGCTAACCTCGAACTCAGAAATCCACCTGCCTCTGCCTCCAAGTGCTGGGATAAAAGGCATGCTCCAACACTGCCCGGTGAAACCTTTGTTGTTGTTTTTTGTTTTGTTTTGTTTTTTGAGACAGGGTTTCTCTGAGTAGCCCTGGCTGTCCTGGAACTCACTCTGTAGACCAGGCTGGCCTCCAACTCAGAAATTCGCCTGTCTCTGCCTCCCAAGTGCTGGGATTAAAGGTGTGTGCCACCACCGCCCGGCTCTTTGTTTTTTTAATAACTCAAGCCATTAGGAAATTGCTTTAACTCTAATTTTGTTGGCACAAGCACTTCAGGTAGGCCATGCCCCAAATCTCACTTAAAACACAAAACATATTCATCTGCACTGTATTCACATAACTGAAGAAGTATGCATTTGAGACCAGCTTAGAACTCACTCCTGCACACTGGCTTGTGGGATGGTATACTGGCCTGACTGAGCATCTTATGCGTGAAGCTGGTGCTGGGTAAAAAACATTGGGGGAAAAGGGATTTTATGCTGTAAGCATTTGCATTCCCAAGTCACATCGTCTGTTTGTTGACGTTGTGTGAGATGCTTTTCCAGTCCCTCCTTCAGCACTGTGTGGACACTTTTCTACAGCATCCAGGCTTGCCAAAACAGCATTGCTGCTTCACATGTGTTGTGGGATGAGCATCTAAGTTTCCTGTTTCCTTTAATTTATTTGAGAACTCTTGTGCAGTCAGAGAACAGCTGCCTTGCTGGGAGCCACCTAGTATCTGTGTCATATACTGAGCAGTGTGCACCAGCTGTCTGTTTAGCCTTGGCTGCATCCAAATACTCTGAGATTTCCAGAGTAAGTTGGAAACAGAAAGGCAGACATTGTTCCTACAAAAGCACACATATTCCTTACTCCACTGTTCACCTAACCTTCTTTGTTACATCAAGAAAAGTGTGTGCTCAAGAGACATTCAGGTGAAGGCCAGTTACACCTTTTGGGCACCAAGCTCTGTCTGAGGAGTTCGGAGGTCTTGTCCTGACCATGGGATAAGAGATGAAGAGCTTTGATAAGGAGGAATGTTCAGCCTCACATACCTGTCACTCAGGGAAGAATAGTGCAGGCTTGCTTGGTTCACACTGGGCACGCCTTGGGCTATGTATATATTTATTATGCTCCATCAGATTGTTGACTTAAATCAATATAAACTTTTCAAATACATATATAATGCTTTATATTACAGGAAATATTTCTGCAGGGAATTTAGAAAGCAGTGGCCAGAAACCACACCACTTATGGAATGAATCAAGTGATTTTATTTTTCTGCTATGGTCACAATACAGACATTCTATCATTTAACTGTTTTGTAAAATATGAAATATATGCTATCTTTCAATTCTAGTTTAAGGTAGGTCCAACCCATTTTTCTCTATCTTCTCCTAATTTTCCATGGTTGATTATATCCACAGTTGACAGCAAAATGAAAAATAGGAATTTTATATTCATGGAAATTAAAACATGTGTTTGTATGTGTGTATGTATGAATGAATGTATGTCTTATCTTAAAAGTTTTACTATGAGACAGAATTAAATCAGTACTCTATTCTCTTTCTTCTTTCTAGGTCTTCCAAGTTAATCTCAATCAAACTCCCCCTCCAGCCACACACACTCTGAATTTGATAGTCTCTTTTATTTTGATAGTTTTTGTTACATATACACACATACACACACACATGCACAAATACATATATGTATATAAGCGCAAATATACATTCATATAAACCTGTTAGGTTTATATATATATTATACTTAAACCTGATGAATCCAGTTCCATTGTTTGTGTATATACTGTTTCAAGGCTGAACACTAT
>JADRCC010445591.1:0-10158 GCA_019843855.1 Hylomyscus alleni
GAATGTTGAAGTGATAGTAAATATTTTATTAGGCTCATTGAATAAAGAAACTACACATTTACAGATGACTTCAAATAATATTGCTTAACTTGATATGAAACTTCCTAGTACCTATAAATACTACTGATTATAACCTTATCACTATTCTTTCAACTACACATTTGCATTTCTTATATAGGTAACGGGAAACTTCATTAAATCTGGCTCAATAATTATAGTAAATGATTGTCAGGAAGCCTATGTGTGGGCTATGAACCAATGAACTCTAAAAGAAGTGACAGCTCTCCTTACTGGTTAACAATGTTGAAATTTAAAAGTTATTCAGATATTAATAATTGTTGCTAAAGCCTTTTTTTCTTTAACTTTACATTGCCACTTTTATAAGTGACCACAAATGTAGTTTTGTAAAACAGCAGTTTATCTTAGGGCTTTGTAGGGCAGCTGCTTTTTGTAGGCCTTGTTGCCCTATGACTGCAGTGCTAATAGGACTGGAGTCCTTTTGGGTTCACTTGTAATTAAACTCTACCCTTTCCTTTTCTTGTGTCTAGAGGATGCTTTCAGTTTCTTAGTGATTCACCCCTTTCTTTTATCTTCATACCCCAAAAGTACTTCATCTCTCTACCTCTGTCTCTCCATCTCTTACTTCTTTCTTCCATTTTTTAGAATTTGTATGATTAGACTGGAATATTTGAAGGTTGTCTCACCATCACCTCATCAGAAACCTTAATTGCAAAATCTGATAATCAACACTAATTGCATGTTTAGGCTTAATAATGTGTTGTCAGATAAAGTCCCACATTTGTGGGAATCTATGGATCATGTCTTTGGAATAAGAGAATATGTTGGAAATCACATGTTGTTACACAATTTAGCTGAATCTTCATGTAAAAAAATAATCTACTGTGGTCTAGCAGGGATCACTGAATTATGAAATAATATGTGGATAATACTAAAATTACAAAGTGAGAATACAATTTCTAACATTTGCGTAGGGTATATACTCAATCAATGAAGCTGCTAGAGCCAGTGGATGCTGCAATTAATTTGGTGCCTGTAGTCTTCAAGTGGAGAAGAAAATGATGTCTCAAGAAGGAAATCACATAATTGGTATAAGTATCTCTGCTGGAATGATTTGCTTCCTTGTGGATCTAAGAATGGAAAGAGATGTGCTAAGCACAAAGTGACTAATCTCTCTTCATATAATTTTATTACCTGTTCATTTATTATGTTTTAATAGTAGCACAAATTAACAAATATCCCAGGTTCAAACCTGAAATATCAGATGACATTAGAGGCATATGAAATAGTAATAATGATATTGAATTCTTATAATTTTTTCTTTTGTTATCCCTCCTTTTAAAAATGAAAATAAATTCTCCTCCTATGTACTATTCTAACCATGTTTCCCTCCCTCCTTTCCTCACAACTCCTAACCACCACCACTCTCCCCAGATTCACTCTCTCTCCACTTCCCTTCAGAAAAGAGAAAGCCTCCCAAAGTTGTCAGCAAAGCATAACACAATTTATCATAAGACAAGGCATCCCAATAAGAGAAAAATACTCCAAGATCAAGGAAGAGAGCCAGGGACACCTTCATTCCCACTGTTAGTAGTCCCACAGAAACACCAAGCTGTCAGACCTGAGATATACACAGAGGGCCTGATCTGATCCAGACTCATGCAAAATCTGGGCTCGCTGCCTCAGTCTCCTTAAGACCATGTGAGCCTTGCTTAGCTGATTCAGTGGGTGGTGGTCTCCTGTTGTCCTCAATCCCATTTGGCTCCTGCAATCCTCCCTCCCTTTCTTTGTGGCACTCCCTGAGTGAACAAATGGAGACCTCCAATTTAGACACTCTCTCCATGTAAGGTCTGGCTGTAATTGTGGTTTTAGAGGTGAAAAAATTGTGTGTTTAAAATGCATTTAAAACTTTGAATATATTTCATCTTTTCCTCCAAACTGGAGCTTTAATTATCCCTACATTTTTTGTAAGGTTATTGGCTAAAACGAATAATAAAAATATTCTACAATACTTAAGACCCCATCTTCTGTAGCCACAGTAAGCTGGCACTCACCATGCAGCCAACACAGACTGGCCTTCATCTCCTTTTTTCAATTCTCCATGGCCTGGACCTATGAGCTTAAGTAATAAATCTATGCTATTCTTTAAATCAGTGATTTCAGATAATAAGTCTATTAAGGAAAATATTTACTATTTGAATGTTTTTCCTCATACCACATATCATTTTTAAGGTTAGACTACAAACCTAAATAACTACATACTGAGAGACTGAGACAGGGGCTTAACTAACATTTTTCTCTTTAAATTTGAAATTAAAGAGCAAGGACCATTGTATGCTTACATGCTCACCCTATTTCTAGCTGTGCTGTAATAATGATAGTTACATCTAATCTATCACATTAAAAAATAGTACACTCCGATGCACATAGTAAAAATGCTGAAGGTATCAACACTCCAACCAGACAGGCTTTTCTTGAAGCACAAGGCTAACAGATGTGCACACCCTTCCCAATATTTAACACAGTCGATTGTGCATAACTAATTCTTTTGCTAATCTTGTCTGGTGTCAATCTTTTGCCTGTTAGTGTGAAGGCTTCCTTTGGGGATTAAGTGGCACACATGGCTGACCTGCATGCTTCTTTATCTCCAGGGCTCTAGTAAAATATTAGCACACAAAGCTAAATTGATTTGGAAACATAAGGCACAGAATGGCTGGTTTTATGCAAATGTTAACACTGTATAAAAAAAAAAGCCTTTGGACATCGTTTAAAGTGTAGTTTCACCTCACTAACTGGCTCACTGACATTTGGATGAATGCTAAAATTAACCATTTAGAAAAACTTCAGCAATGCTGCTTCTGAAAATCCCAGTGTAATTGTGGGTGTTCTTTATCCCTGTTCATTTTTAACATGACCGCGCAGCCAAAGTTTCATTCATCATGCCAACAGGAAACATTATACACAAGGGCCGATTCTCCAGGACCCATTTACATTTGGCTTTGGGTTTCCTTTCTCAGTATAATTGGCTCTGGGCTCCATAAAAATTAGTTTGCATTCCCTGTGCACATGGTATCTAAAAAGGTGACCCAGATAAATTCTGGGTGGCAGCATCCTGCATGAACCATAGGCAACCTAAAGTTTGAAACTGGGCCACTGATTACCTATAGCTTTTGATAAATGTGTTTTGGATACAGCAAGTTTTGGTATGAATCTCTACTGTGTAAAAGCAGAGGTGAAGAAAAGAAGCAGGAGTAGATAAGTGCATGGGGGAGCACCCTCTTTGAGTCAGGGGAGGGGAAGTTGGATGGGGGGTTTTTGGAGGGGTACTTGGGAGGGGGGATAACATTTGAAATGTAAATGAACAAAATAACCAATAAAAAATAAAGAAAGAAGGTTCATTGTTTTGGTGGATTAATAATCTTGCCACTCTTGATGATGTTGAATTTTCGAGACTGCATTTTTTGTATCTTTTTGTGCACAATTCTATTTCCTTTATTTAACAGTTTAAAAATACATATTGAATTTTAGGTTCTTTTAATTCCACAGTACTTCTTCTATCCCTTTCCCTTTCTCACTGATGCCCTTCTTTTCCTTAGTAAGTCTCCCTTTCTAACCTACTCAAATTCACTAGAGTTGTGTATGCGCTCCTTGATGGGCAGTACTGGACATATCTGTGGTTACACCACTGACTACAATAATGATATACTCAGAAATTACTAATTTCCACTAGATATTCTCAAGGATAATGGGGGACTCAAGATTTCTTCACCCATACATAGTTAAATATTATAGGTTCCACTCTTTTACAGGTATCCATAGTTGGTAGTGATTCACGATTGCAATAGATATTAAATACTAGTAGGTATCTTTGTGCTTCACACGTCTATCTCTTACTTCCCTACACTGCCTTTACATGATGTTTCTGGGCATTAAATAGGTCTAGATAGCTATCTTCTTGAGAACTGATCACCATCTTTTTAACCCTTGCACTGAACTATTTTTGAGCCTATGAATTAGTTCTTGCTATATCGAAAACCTTCAATACAAACAAACCAAATGAATCCACTATAAGCTGATTCTCTTAAACTCACTTTGTAGGGTATGTCTACGATGTATTTTAGATTACAAATTGTGTCTCCTTATGTGTATATGCATGCCTGTGAAGGTAAAGGTATCTGTATAGGTATATGTGTGCATATGCATATGGAAAGCAGATGACAATTATAGATGAGATTCTAAGTCACTATCTGCTTATTGTTCTGAGGCTCTGAGGCAAGTCCTCTCATTAGTTTAGAGTGCTCCTATACAGTAGCCCAGGAGGTCAGAAAGCCCAAGTATGTATACTTGTCTGTGCCCTGCAGGTATGAGATTGCAAAACCAAGCTACATATCTAGATATCTGACTTCTTACATGTTTGCTCTAGAGTAAAACACAGGTCCTCATTATTTCAAGGCAACCTTTTTACAGACTGAGATATGACCTCACCCTTTCTATTATAATTTTAGATGGGTGTTTTCTCAGTCATTCATTTAAAATATTAGTAAAAGTATTAGACTTAGTGCTTAGAATATCTTATGCAAATTATTAAGTAAGAAATGAACATTAAAATCTTCTTCAATATCCATTTACCAACATAAAATTTGCAATAATGTAAGAAATCAATAGAAAAATTGTAGTTTCATAAGTCATTGGATTTACTATAATCTACTCATAGAACAAACTTGAAATGTAATGTGTAATTCCAACAAAAATACAAAAAAAAACCACTTTGGCTAGGAATTTGAAACAATATTTGTATTTATTACATTGTGGGTTTTGATCTAGTCTGAAGGAACTTTGGAAAAATCACAAAAGATGACTGATTTTCTACATGTTCAGGGTTCTCTGTATTACTTTGTATTTTCTTTTGTATTTGTCATATTTCTTGTTGGGTATGTGCCTTTTTCTTGAGTCTTTCTCACTTTTAAAATACCTACCTATAGTATGCTCTGTGATTTTTGTTATTCTCTAAGTGACATTCTTTTAATTTGATACATTAAACATTTGTTTTTGCTGTTCTTTCTCTCAGTTTTCTTTCCTGTGAAATAAGAAAAGCATTTGTCATATTTTATTCTGCCTTCTCTTAAAACTATTTCTATATTGAATTTGATGATCTCTTTCATTTTTCAGCTTAACTTAACATCTAAAGGTTTTACATAAATATGGTCTATAATGTAATGTTTGAACATATTTTAGACAATGTATCTTGATTCAAAATTGAGAAGTCAGCATCTTTAACTGTTTTTGATTATCTCTTTTAATAACTTGGAATGGCATATTTTAGTATACAACAAGTATTCATCATCATTCCCAAAATTATGTAGCAATATAATTTTTTCTGGATTTTAATGGGACAAAAGTGTTCCCCAAACAAACTAACTGAGACTTAAAAATACAAATTACTGAAACAGACTGATGAGATACCAACATTTAAGCAAGCAGGCACTGTAGAATTCTTCAAATTATACTGTCAGTTGCCTAATATTTGGTGTTTCTCATGGGGCCTCTCATGGACAAGGATTTGTTACTTTTTTCTCCCTCTCCATTATCTTCTTACTACTCTATTTTGTAGCAGAAAATGAGAAACAAGCTGCAGCAGTGAACCTGTCATTTAACTGGTATATATGGCAAGGAGAAATGAAATGTAGGAGGCTGACAGTACCATCTCCATCCCCTGCTGGGACAATTTTGCCAGAGGGAGTAACAAGTCAATTCTGTCAACACTTCGGAGGAAACTCTTTGCACCAACAAAAATTTTGCACCAACAAAAATAAGATTCCTGTAATACCTACAAGACAAAAATCTGTGTAACTAAGGAACAGCTGCTAAAATTTAAGTCAATAAATTTTAATGATCAAATGAGTAAAGCCAGAAATCAATCCAGAAGTTTCAAGATGATTAATATAAGAAATACTAGATTTTATTGTTCTAAGGGCACCTACTTTTAAGTATAACTTCTGGTGACATTCAAATTTTATAAGCATGTTGAAAAATCCAAAAATTATTTAAATAATATATTCTTTAGATATTTATCAAATATTAACTTTGTTCTAGAGCCTTAAGATAAAATCATGATTATTTTAATACTTAGGCATCAATATTTTGGTTCCCTGTGGTATTTATACATCGATGGTAAATGATAAAACAATAAAAATAAAATAAGATACACTACTAGATAATGACAGATTGATTAAAGAAAATGTGATAAGATATTGTTGTAGAGATGGAAAGACTATTTTACACAAAAATTTATTTGAAAAGGAAGACATTGTTAAGAGGCATGATGATGTATTAAATCTTGAAAATACATTAAGAAGCAAGAAGGACCCACCAAGGCATTAAAGTTGAAAGGAATTTTGTTAAACATAAGTAAACAATAACAATTTTCAGTAAAACAATTGTTGATTGATCTATACCATCCATGCACTAGAATACCCCTGGATACAAACTTGCCAGGCCAGTGGTTGTTGTAGCTTTCCAAGTTTGCAAATGTTGAAGAGTCTTAATTACTTTTTTTCCCCAGGAGAATGCATACCATTTTCTAGCATTATAAATGCTACACAGGAGTGATGAAGCTTCAAAATTGTTACCAGCCCATTTTCTTTTAATTGTTGTTAAATACACATATGTAAATCTGTATCTCTACAACCTTATCAGTCCGTGTAATGTGACTTGTATGTGTCATATTTTCTGGGCTGACCCTTTGGTATTGGAAAACTAATTTGTTTGCTTTCCCCACATAATTCCTCCTCTCAGAATTCATAGTTGACTGCAATTCTTCATCTATGAATGATACCTCAGGGAGCTTTACCCTTCTACGTTGGCATACCGATTGGTATATTTTTTTGGTCATGTTTAGGTAACCAAGATCATGAGACTTCATGGACGTGGCTTCCCTGACATTTTTTTTTAGCACAATCTCAAAACAAACTTTCTGTTCCTCTTCCCGTTAAAATCCCTGACCCTATGGGCATCATTCATTTTGTAGATATCAGTTGGGATTAGATTTTTCACCTCTCAATTTTGATCCTTGTTTTATTTATTTATTATTTATGATCCTTTATTTATTTATTGTGCCTTCTGATGCAAAGTTTAGTTAATGTGATGAAGCAGGAGAATCACAAATATCAGTGTATATATGGATACCGATTTAGATTGTAGTCCTTGATAATGATGGTTTAGTAAGATGGTGATTGGAGATTCTTCTCTAAGATCCTTGAGATCACTAGCCATGAGTAAATGGCCTAGTTCTCTGTAGAAGGCAAAATTTTCATTCTTGTTGAGTCATGCTTGACCCAGTTTCAGACCTGTTGGCTACTGCTGAGGTCTGTATGTCATAAGTGTAGCCATAGGGTTATTACATCGTGCTGGGTACTGTTGTTCATAGCTATCATATCTGTATTTCATTGTTGGTTGCTTCTCTCCCTTGGTAGCTTACATGTTACTGTCTGTTATCATGAAAGCTGGTGCTTAGAGAGAAACTTCTTAGATCTTGTCCATATCAACTCCTCTTGGTCCTGGGAATTATTGCCTGATTCCTTTATGCCTCAAGACTTACCTTCCACTGAAATAACTTACTGCTGAGAGGCAACCAAGGATACCAGCAGTACCCTATAATGCTTGGGATGGTCCAGGAGAATCCTGATCAACAACTCAAAAGAGGCCTTCTCATGTTTGATATTGAAGCTATGGGTAGAGATTCTATGAAGTGTAGAAGGTAGTATTGTCAGACCAAATGATAAAATTTTATTTTATACTGTATGCATATATTTTATACATATATTATGATTTTTGAGATTAGTTATAATTTTTCATCTATATTTATTGGTATTTTAATGCCTTTCCTCATTTTTCTGTGTTTATTTCCCTCTACTTCCATAATGAAAGCCTCCCATTTCTCAGTTCGCCTCATCACATCACTTGTTCCCTGTTATCCTGTTATTTTTTCCCTCTAAATACCCTGACACACTCATTTTCCCCTTTTTACTTCCCTGGATTTTGCGTCTACTCAGGGTTATATTCTGACATCAGATGATTTGGAACTAGAAAGTTCAGATGGGAGAGAATATGTGACATTTGTCTTTCTGGATCTTAGCCCACAAAATATATGTTGTGTTTCTGTTTCTAAAAACTCAGGATTCCATTTTCTTTTTATATATATATAACTTCCACTTCTTTTTGTTTGTTTTTTTTTTGTTTGTTTGTTTTTTTGTTTTTTTGGATTTTTTTTTTTTTGTTTTTTTGTTTTTTAAGACAGGGTTTCTCTGTATAGTCCTGGCTGGCCTGGAACTCACTCTGTAGACCAGGCTGGTCTCAAACTCAGAAATCCGCCTGCCTCTGCCTCCTAAGTGCTGGGATTAAAGGCGTATGCCACCACCGCCCGGCTTATAACTTCCACTTTAAATACAGGAAAATATTCAGGAACTCCTAATTTCACATTAAATGAAAAAGTAATTTTTAACAAAATATTATTCAAAGATTCCATTTTCTTTTCTTTTTTTGAGACAGGGTTTCTCTGTATAGCCCTGGCTGTCCTGGAACTCACTCTGTAGACCAGCTGGCCTCAAACTCAGAAATCTGCCTGCCTCTGCCTCTCAAGTGCTGGGATTAAAGGCTTGTGACACCTCTGCCTGGCACAGATTCCATTTTCTTTACAGCTGCATAATATAAATAGTGCATATGTACATTTTAATTATGTATTTTAATGTTTAAGGATATTTAGGTTGTTTTGATTTTCTATCTACTGAGAATAATACAACAGTGAACATGACTAAATAAGTATCACTGGAGTAGGGTGTCAAGTCCTTTGGGAATATTCCAGGAGTCCTATACCTGAGTCGAATAATAGATTTCCTCTTAACTTTTATTATTATTATTATTATTATTATTATTATTATTATTATTATTATCATTTTGATTCTCCACACTGGCATACAAGTTGGCTAGGCCAGTTTGTGATGCCTACACTGAATAACAGTTTTTCATTTCCCCAAATACCTATTAGTTTGTTTTGGATATTCTGTTGATATTTGTCTTATTGAGTAGGGTCAGATGGAGTCTCAGGGCTGGTTTTCTTTTCATTTCTGTAATTTTTAGGGATGCTGAATATATTTGAGTTATCTGTTCATCATTTTTTGTTCTTCTTTTGAAAACTCTGTTCAGACCACTGTTAAGAGGCTTATTGGTTTTATGAGGTCCCACACAGCAAATTTTGGCCTTAATTCTTGTGCAAATAAATTCCCAGTCAGAAAGTCTTTTTCTACACCTGTATCCATATATAGTGAGTCCTATGTATTCTTCCAGCAGTCTCAGTTCATGTTTTCCATTGACGTCTTTGATCTGTTAGTAATTAGTTTGGGGCAGATGAATAAACACAGGTCAAATTTTATTATCCTACATTTTGATACATAGTTTTCTCAGCATCATTTTTGAAGATGCTATCTTTTCTTCATCATTCACATTGGCATCATTGTCAAATATTAAATGGCTGTAGTTATATCTACTCATGTACAGTTTATCAACTGTACATGCAAAAGGATACATGTCTGTTTGTGTCCCAGGACCATGTTGCTTTTACTATTATGATTCTATTTCTAATTCTCTCCTCCTTATCCCATGAGATTTCATTGAAGTGGTCTTTGCTCTTCATATTTCCACCAACATTCTGCTCTGGATACTTCCTCTTTAAAATAGAGGCTTTAACTTTCTTCCTTAGTCCTTGCCAGAGTGACTCCTTATGGTTCATGGCAGGACAGGGTTGATTGTTTTCAAGATTGCATTTTAATTTTCCTCCTCTTCTAATGTCTGTGTTATGTGATATTTTAAGCAAATATAAACTAAAAGATTGAAGCCCGTAGTCTGATTCCCCTTGCCACACCTTCATCAGCTGAGAGAGGGGAATGGCTCCTGTGTGACTCTTGACATGAGGGCACTATTCTGATTTTTCAAAGTTTATCCTTCATAATGTAGTGACTGTCAGAATATTCACGTCTTCAGATTGTGAATACTGAGATACCAAAGACAGAATTTCCTTCATGTTAACTATTTTGAACCAATGTTTTCAGCATGGGTATGCCTTTTGTTAACTACATGAGCAAACAA
>JADRCC010445606.1:0-13626 GCA_019843855.1 Hylomyscus alleni
TTTTTTTTTTTGTTTTGTTTTGTTTTTCGAGACAGGGTTTCTCTGTGCAGCCCTGGCTGTCCTGGAACTCACTCTGTAGACCAGGCTGGCCTTGAACTCAGAAATCTGCCTGCCTCTGCCTCCCAAGTGCTGGGGTTAAAGGCATGTGCCACCACTGCCCAGCTGGCCTTGAACTCTTTTATAATTTCTTTTTTTAAAAAAAAAAATATTTATTTTATTTATTATATGTAAGTACACTGTAGCTGTCTTCAGACACCCCAGAAGAGGGCATCAGATCTCATTATGGATGGTTGTGAGCCACTATGTGGTTGCTGGGATTTGAACTCAGGACCCTCGGAAGAGCAGTCAGTGTGCTCTTAACCGCTGAGCCTCACTCCAGCCCTGGCCTCGAACTCTTGATGATGGGGATAGACTGAGATGACAAACACATGTGTGGTCACACATACCACACCACTGAATCACTAGCTTAGATTTGGCAACAATACCTGAACCCATTCTGTTTGCTCCTCAGAGCTCCCTAGGGGAACAGGAGTAGCTCCAATCTCCTCTAACCAGGGACCCAAAAGCTGTTTTCATGAGGCTTAGAGGTGCTTCAAGGGTTAGGAACACTGGCTGTTTTTCCAGAGAAGTAAGGTTTAATTCCCAAGACCCTCCTGGGGGCTCACAACCATTGGTCA
Source organism: Hylomyscus alleni (assembly GCA_019843855.1). NCBI lineage: Eukaryota > Metazoa > Chordata > Mammalia > Rodentia > Muridae > Hylomyscus > Hylomyscus alleni. Next base: position 678 of record JADRCC010445606.1, read on the forward strand.
CTTCCATGCCAGCAGATCCAATGTCCCCCTGGCCTCTTTGGGCAACAGACAGACACACATGGTACACAGACATTCATGAAGGTAATGGAGAGGCGGTGGTGGCACACGCCTTTAATCCCAGCATTTGGGAGGCAGAGGCAGGTGGATTTCTGAGTTCGAGGCCAGCCTGGTCTACGGAGTTCCAGGACAGCCAGAGCTACACAGAGAAACCCTGTCTCGAAAAACCAAAAAAAAAAAAAAAAGGTAAAAATCTCAACCACATAAGTGAGATTTTTTAAAATTGAAAGCTATAGTGTAGTCCCTGTGTGCCAGGCCCACCTTTATTCTTACCATGGCAACTTGAGGCTCTCTCATTGGTGCAGAATGGAATCCAGAAGCTGAGGAAGAGCACTGGCAACAGATGCTGTCATTCTTGTGTTCAAGACACCAAGGCAGGAGGATCATAGGGAGTTTGAGGCCAGCTTGGTATACAGAATGAAATCCTGTCTATAAGTATATAAGCTGAAACATAGTGGCACACACCTTTAATTCCCACACTCTGGAGGTAGAGGCAGGCGGATCTCTGAGTGCCAGGACAGCCAGGGGACACAGAGAAACCATTTGGCTCGAAAAGCCAAAATAAATTCCAGGCTGTGAAGCAGCTGTTGCCTACCCACCCCCTCTCAGGACTGTGTCAATTCCTTTGTAAAACTGAGACCAAGTACTGTGCCAGAATTATGCTTGACCTGGGGCCTCCAGCCTGCTTGGTTTTGCACTTCTGGCCACTGTTTGGCCCAAGCCACAGCACACATATGCACCAACCACCATTGCGTTAATGGGCTCTGGAGTTCCCCAATCTGCTCTCTCTGTGATTTCCCGCCCTAGCTGTTCTAACCCATCTCCCCAACCCCAAGGAAAGTCCCCCTGCATCCTGTTGCCTCGCCTCACCAGTTTTGGGTAACCCAGGTGTCATCTGCTTATGGCCTCCTGCAGGCCAGAGGCTTTAGGGTCATTTCTCTGAGGTGTCATTCCATAATCTGCTGCCCAGCAGTTCTTAAAGCAGGAAGGGCAGGGGGCCACTCAGCCTTCACCAACCAGTCCTCCCCATGTTCCTGCATCTGCAGCAACAGGTTCTGGACCCGGCCAGGTGCTATATGCAGGCCCAGACCAGGCTCCATTCCTGCCATTAGCAGGCCTATATGGGCTTCGAATGTGGAAGGCCCTGTCCTGAGAGCTGAGGCCCCAGGCTTGTGTGTGCCTGTTTCATACATTTGGAGACATGCCTGGAGAGATTGAGGTGGGGGTGGGGGGAGACGTGGCCCAGGGATGGGCAGACCCAAGACAAAAGTCCAAGAAGCCTAGAGCATAAGGTCCACCATCGACACTGCCACCTGGATGGGTAGTCCCCACCCCCAGCTTCCCCAAAACTATTTGGAGCAGGAGGAAGAAAAATAGACTGAGTTACTTCCTCCTGTGACCCTCTTCCCACCACCCCCAGCATCTGACCCTAGCTCAGGAAAGCACTTTTAATTCCCCAGGGAGGTGAGTGGGCGGGGCTGGCTGCTTTTAAGGGAAGGATTGCAGAGGGTCTGCTCTGCTGTTCTGTCCAAGAGAGCTGGAGGTAGAGCTGCATGGAGGGTGGTGGCAGTGACTGGACCCCAGAACCCAGGGCTGGAAAGCAGGAGGGGAGGGAGCCAGGCCAGATGTTGGAACAATGGTCTCAGGAGTTCTGAAGGATCAGGATTAGGTCTGGGGGAAACACATGCCCAGAGAGGAAGGAGGAAGACAGGCTGGGGATCCCTGGCCCCACCACATTGACCCCCCCCACTTCTTCACTCAGACAGCAGATGCCACTTGAGCCATGGCTGGGCTGGGTAAGTGAGCAACCAAGAGGAGGAGGGAGTGCTGGGATTAAAGGTGACTCCTGGACTCCTGGTACCTGTGTGCTGACCCTGTCCTTTTACCAGCCCTGCGTCTTGTCCTGGCGGCCACCTTCCTTGGTATGGCAGTCTCTCTGGACTGGAAGGCAACCTTCAGCCTGAACCCTATCGAGAAGTGTATGGAGGACCATGATTATGAGCAGCTACTCAAGGTGGTGACCTTGGGCCTCAATCGGACTTCAAAGCCCCAGAAGGTGGTAGTGGTTGGTGCTGGCGTGGCTGGGCTGGTAGCAGCCAAGGTGCTCAGTGATGCAGGACACAAGGTGAGAAGTGCTGCCTACGGTCTGCAGGGAGCCTTTGCTGCTGCCAGCGGGAAGTCCTGGGTAGTACTGGGTGGAGAAGCCCCCATTTCATTGACCCACTGCACTCCACTTACCCATCCTTGGAGGGAAGGCCTACTGCCTCTTCTTAATGTAATTGTCAAGAGTTGAGACGGGGATTTGAGGGTGAGGGGGCTGAGAAATCCTCAAGGGGAAGTATCCACTCACCTAGCCCCAGGAATGAGAATGGGCCAGCCCCAAGTCTTCTGTACAAACTAGGAAATCTTCCTCCTTCTACCTTAAGCTGGGAAGTCCCTCTACAGTCCATCTGGTATCTTCCTGCTACAGTCTTGTAACCTTACTTTCTGTTACCTTAGCAGCCCCTTCTATCTGGAAGAAAGGCCCTTCTAGTCTAGGGGTGCCTTACTATGGGGAGCAAGATAGGCAGGGGCTAGTGTGACTGTAGTGAGGGAGCTGAGGTCCCTGTTTGCCCCTCACCTCTAGGTCACCATCCTGGAGGCAGATAACAGGATTGGGGGCCGTATCTTCACTTTCCGGGATGAGAAGACAGGCTGGATAGGGGAGCTTGGGGCCATGCGAATGCCCAGCTCCCACAGGTGAGGTCCCACCTATCCAGGCAGCAGAGCCCCACCTCTGTCTGCACCAAGGTTTAGCCAGAGCCCGGTTTCCATACCCACTCCCCTATTCTACCAGCTTCTATCCCAGATTCAGGCTCAGCCAATCCCAGCCTCATTCTTGGTCTGGGCTCAACCAGAAGCCAGCTCTATCCCCAGTCCAGGCACCAGTCTTTGTTTTGAGGTGCTGCTTATGGCTTCAAGCTACATCTCCAACTCATCACCAGTGTCAGCCATATTCCCACCCAGTCAAAAGTTGGGTCTAGGACCTCACTCCCAACTCACAACCCTCAGTACTGCCTTTCAGAGAGCTAGGGTGATCATCTCCTCCTCATCAGTGCCCTAGCCTGCAGGCTGCCTGAGCTCTGCTCCTATTTCCACCCCCAGCTCCTGAGCCAGCCCTCAGGTCCCCAGTAAGTAGTTTGATGCCCATCTCCAGTGGCCCCTCCTATAGTGCCAGGCCAGGCCTCTCTCAAGCAGCCTCCCACTTCCAGGATCTTGCACAAGCTCTGCAGGAGCCTGGGCCTCAACCTGACTCAGTTTACACAGTATGATGAGAACACGTGGACGGAGGTGAATGATGTGAAGCTGCGAAACTATGTGGTGGAGAAGATGCCAGAAAAGTTGGGCTACAACTTGAACCAAAGGGAAAGGGGTCATTCCCCAGAGGACATCTACCAGATGGCACTCAACAAGGTGGCCACAGGCTTTCCTGCTGAGCTCAGCCCTGCCCCCAAGAGTCTTGTCTCTACTACTATTCCTGTTAATGTCCATTCCACATGTCTGCTGATGGCTAGCTGGTGTTTTCTACTGTAGCCCCAGGCACTCACTCCCAGGACCCTACAGCAACATTGCTACTCTGCGTCCCCATCTGCTTGCCTCAGACAGTGCTGTCAGACATCACCCTCTTTTCGTGTCCCAAAAGGATCTTTCCACCCAGATGACCCTGCCCACAACTCCATGAGAGGCTCCCCAGTGCCTCTCAGGCTCATGGGCCAGACCTGCCAAATAACTACCTCTCCCTTTAATTCACCTGGAGATCCAGGCATGCCCTCCTCTGCTACTAGAGCGCAGCCTTCCTCATGCATCACCCTAAGTCTGTATCCTTGATGTCTCTACCTTCCACCTTACCCATGACAAGGTCTGGCCAGAGGCTGGAGTCATGTTTGGAAGGAGCTCAAAGATGACTAAATGCCAGGCGGGAGAGTCTGCATGTAGGGGGAGGTGGCTCTGCTCTCTACTTTAGAACTATAATTGCCTTCTGCAAGAAAGGGTGATAGAGGCCGCTGGTCCTGGGGGCCAGTGGGGGTGGGGCCCTAGTGCTTCCTCCTGGGGCTCGAACTCACTGGCCTGCACAAAAAACAAGCTACTGCTGACTGGGTGGGCAGACAGGGAAGACTCTCACTTCAGAGGAGGTGCATGCATCATGAGCTAATGCCTGGGACTTGAAGTGAGATGAACTGCTGTTCCTGCTGCAGCCAGGGTCCTCTGATTGTCCCCACAGGTCTTCAGAGACCTCAAGGCCTTGGGCTGCAAGAAAGCCATGAATAAATTCAACAAGCATACGCTCCTGGTGAGTGAGGCAAAGTGGTTTCCCTCTCCTGTCACAAGAGATAGTTGTGATCCAGGGCTCAGCAGGAAAGATGGGTCTGATTGTGCCCTTGCCCACTGCACAGGAATACCTCCTCGGGGAGGGCAACCTGTCCCGACCGGCTGTGCAGCTCCTGGGAGATGTGATGTCCAAAGAGGGCTTCTTCTACCTCAGCTTTGCAGAGGCATTACGCGCACACACTTGCCTGAGTGATCGACTCCGGTGAGGGCACAACGGATAGGGCAAGCCACAAGGCGGGGCATCCTGGGAGAGGCAGGGCCAGAGGGGACAGGGCCTTAAGAACTGTGCCTGGCTGGGTCAGCAAGCCTGTCCTTCTTTGCCCCGCCCTGTAGGTACAGCCGCATCGTGGGTGGCTGGGACTTGCTTCCGCGAGCACTGCTGAGCTCGCTATCCGGGCCGGTGCTGCTGAACGCACCTGTGGTGTCGATCACTCAGGGGAGGTACGACGTGCGCGTGCACATTGCCACCTCGCTACAGTCTCCCAGCTTGAAGGTGCTGACGGCCGACGTGGTGCTGCTGACTGCCAGTGGGCCCGCGCTGCAGCGCATTACCTTCTTACCACCCTTGACTCCCAAGAGGCGGGAGGCACTGCGCGCGCTTCACTACGTGGCAGCCAGCAAGGTTTTTCTGAGTTTCCGTCGGCCTTTCTGGCACGACGAGCAAATCGTGGGCGGCCACTCCAACACTGACCGCCCATCGCGCCTCATATTCTATCCGCCGCGGGGCGAGGGCTCACTGCTTCTGGCCTCCTACACGTGGTCGGATGCTGCAGCCCCCTTCGCTGGACTGAGCACGGACCAGACCCTGCGTTTGGTGCTCAAGGACCTGGCGGCCCTGCACGGGCCTGTGGTGTACCGGCTGTGGGACGGCAGGGGTGTGGTCAAGCGCTGGGCAGAGGACCCGCATAGCCAGGGAGGCTTCGTGGTGCAGCCGCCATTGTATGGGCAAGGGGTCGAGGACTATGACTGGTCAGTCCCTTTCGGCCGCATTTACTTTGCGGGTGAGCACACAGCTCTTCCGCATGGCTGGGTAGAAACCGCTGTTAAGTCTGGGTTACGGGCCGCAATGAGGATCAATAATAACTACGGGTACGGGGTGGTCGACCCCGAGATGACAGAGCATGCACACACAGAGGCCAGCCCCTCAGACCAGCATCTGGAAGGGGAGTGGCCGGAGGAGCAGCAGGCCCAGGAAGAAGTCAGCCCCGGGGGCTCGTACAAGCACTTGTTGGTGGAAACAAGCCCCAAGGGGAAGCAACACGTGTTCGTGGAAGCCATACCTGAGCTGCCAGGACACGTGTTCATGGACAAGGGGCACGTCCACCAGAATGTATATCCTTCGGAGCACGTACACGTGCATGGGGAAGTCATCCCGGAATTACAAGGACGCGGGCATGTGTATAGGAAACACGGGCCTGTGGGATCTGTCACCCCAAAGTAAATGCACCGAGAGGCGGACCACTCTTAATAGCAAAGGGGAAGTGAGCACCCAGCTCCTAACCCAGCCCTCTTCAGGGCAGGGCAGACAAACCACCTACAGTAATAGCCTACAATAAAGTTATTTTTGTTAAACCAGAGGCTCACTTCCTTCCTCACTGCTCTGGTTTCCTGAATATAGCTGTCCTGGGTGGGGCAACACTTGAGTGAACGAACACTCCACTGGTCAAGAGATCAGAAGCCATTGGAGGCTGGGTGCTGACAGATCCTGACTGGAAGGAAAAGCCAGCAGCATCCTTGAGGCAAGCGTGGGCTACGAGCGAGATCTGAAAAGCAAGGTGTTCTGATGCCCGAGCAGTCAACCAAGAATGGTTTTATTGCCTCACATTGGCAGAAGCTGGTGGGCGGGCACTCGGGAATCCCGGACCTCCAGGAGGACCTTCCTCCATTTCATTGGCTGGCTCAGGGTCTCCTTTTGCTCCAGGCCTCCTCTATGGACATGGAGCTCAGGACCTGTCAATCTGCAGGTACCCGGTCAGATGCTCTGGGCTAGGAGTCAGGCGCCATCCTCATCCTCAGGCAGGATCTCAAGACTGCTGTCAGGCTGCGGGGCCACTTCCTCAGGCGGCGGTGGGGGTAACGCGGCCCGAGTGGGTGACAAGGGCATTGGAGATACCGGAGGAGATGGACTACTAGGCTCTTCTGGCAGTGCCAGTCCCAGGATCTCCTGCACATTGTGTGGCAGCTCCTGTAGGGGGAGGAGTGGTCCAAGAGGTTAGCTGATGGGTGAGGGTAGTCAGTAGGTGTGGGAGGAGGAGAGGCTGGCTGGAGAGCCATGGGACTTATCCGGCAAGAACTAAAGACTCACTGGGCAGGCCGTCAGCTGCCTGTACAGAGCCTCTGCCCGAGTCAGCACATCCTCCACACTCAGCTTCATGGTCAGTTCATTGATGTGCTGTGGGAAAGGGAAGGTCAGGTCCATGCCTGCACTCTGATGATGGACAGAAGCAGACTGGTGCTAGAGGTATAGGGCCCAGCTTCAGGAGTCCCTGGCCTGCCACAATCTTCCACAGCATTCTCACGTGGATGCTGGAGCACAACAGGAAGAGCCTCACTGGGGAGGGGCAGGCTCCTCTACTTCACTGCTCCATAGGTACAATCTAGTAACCTGGTAGGTGGGGAAAAGAGTTCCAACCCCACCAAAGTGATCAACAATCAATCCCAAGGCTAGCACCATGCACTGCACATCTAAGTCAGAGCAGAAGGTGGGAAGTGCCCTCACCTTAAGGATCTCATTGGAGCCAAAGCCAGACAGCATCAGGGTGTCCCGTTCCATGTCCAAGATGGCACAGGCCACCAGCAGGTGCAGATTGGGGCCAGGAAGCCCAGTCCACAGCACCTGGGGTGTCAGAAGAAACCCCTGAAGCCCCATCCTGACCTGCCCATCTGCCTTCAACCTCCCAGCCCTTCTACTAGCCCTCTCACCCCAACTGGCTGCCCACCTCCCACAGCCGAAGGACATCAGGAAAGGGGAATTCTCTCTTGAACCAGATGAGCAGCCACCGGAAACAGAAGCACAGCGAGCCTGAGTCTTGAGAATCTAGAAGAGGAGCACAGGCAGTCAGCCCTGTCCAGAGCTAGTGATGGAGCTACAGCCAGATCACAGTGTGCTGAGCGGTGGGACAGGCAGATGACCGCCATGACTACACACATAAATTCTCCTGCTACGTGCAGTGCCACCATTCACCCCTTACGAAGTAAGCCACAGCCCCTTCAGCATTTCTTGTATTAAACAAGGAACAAGGAACTTAGCTAGAATGCTGTGGCCCTGGCTGAGGGTCTAGAGAAACCTCAGCTGGCCCAAGGTGGGCAGGCTTCCCTATCCTCTAGGCTTTGAATGCCAGGTTTTTCTTGGGATGTTTTTCTAATTCAGAGGGTCTCACACAGGACCTACCCAGGAAATCACAGAGTGGCTGATCCAGCACCCGCAGAAGCAGCAAGAGCTGCCCAAGTTGGCGCTTCATAGTCTCCTGACTCTCTTCAAAGTTCCCATGCTGCAGAGGGCAGGAGGTCAGTGTGAGGACAGAGTGCAGACTGGATACTTAGTGGCTACCCCTGACCACTCCTACCCCATTCCTCACCACAAGATCCATGAAGCCACAGAAACACCAGAAGGCATCTACTTCATTTTGAACAACGAAGAGGATCGGGGACAGGAGGTCACTCATCCCCTGAACATAGCCTGAGGGAACACAGGGTCAGCCACCACACCCCGAGCACCCCGAGCACCCCGAGCGAGCACTCAACCCTCTCTCCATCGGTGCAATGCTCACCCAAGTCGAAGTGGTACATGCAGTAGGTAAGAAGGATGTCATTGAGCAGGCCCAGCCCTGGGTTCTCAGGGCCTTCATAGAACTTGTTAGTCCTGTCAGTGCGGCTTACATCTCTCTCTGTGGAGTCCATCACAGAGCAACATGAAAAAGGTCAGTAGGCTTTCCTAGCTAATCAGAGCTGGCAGCCCTCAGCTGCAGCGCTCATGCTAGGGTGAGGATAGGGCTTCCCCAGAACCTACTACTGCCACCCACAACCTGAGACTCTAGCTATGACCTCTGACATTAGGGAAACAGAGGCACAGAGAGCTAAAGCCACCCAATCTCCCTGTGAGAGCTGACAAGGCCCCAAGACAACCTTCCCAGCCCTGCCCTCCCCGCTGCAGCTCCCTCCCACCACCCCCACCCACCAATGAGGCTTCGGTATCCATGCAGCAGTGAATTCCTCCGCTCCTGCTCAGCACTCACAGACTTCCACTGCAGCTTCATTCGGAAGTATTCATCCCTGAATGGGGAGGGACAGGGAAGCTATGGCTCCTGCTATCACAGCACCCAGGGGACACCTGGAAAACACTTGCCACATCATTACTCCTCACGCCCTGTTCTGCCTCTCCCTTTCTTCTCTCCCCTGATGTTCCTCTGCCTAGAACACCCTGTGGGCTTCTGGTAATGTGTGGCACCACCCCTCTCTCTGCTGGACAAGCATGTCCAGGGGCACTAAAGCACCCCAGGTCCTCCCAAGGGAGGACACAGACACAGCAGACACCTGACACCCACAGGAAGGAGCAGACAGCCACTACAATAGTACAGCATCGGAGTGAAGGAGGCACCTTGTCAGGAGGCAGCCACAAGGAGGATGAGGCTGTTCACTGCACAGAGTGTCTCCAAACCAGCATTTGTGGAAGAAGCCCCAGTACAGCGCACACTAGTCCTACAAAACAGTAGGGGACTGGTGCTGGCTGCAGGACACCATGATCTTGAAGCCTGGGAGAGTGCCAAGCCTTAGGGAAGAGATGGCCAAAGGATGTGGGAGCCACCCTTTCTCACTCACGTTTTCTTCCGCACATGGGCTTTGTGTTCTTCAGCGGAACTCTCCCAGCTAAGGTACCCCAGAAGGAACTTCCAAGCCTCTCGCCGCAGGCCAGGGCTGAGACCCTGGGGGTGCAATGGAGCAACAGGTCAGCGAGCTTCCTCCTAGCCATCTGTCAACCTACGATATCCTGGACCCACTGACACTCACACCTGAGAAGATCCGATTTTTCAACTCAGGGACACGCTGCAGGCGACCCTCAGGACCCACGTGGCGGTTCCATTCTTCTTCTGTGACTGGAGGAGCACGCTCCACTGTGGGCCGCTGCCCCAGCTCCACCTGCAGGACACAGGGCAGGTGAGTCCTAAGCCCTCCTGGGCCAGGGAGGAACCCTAAAGACCAAGAATAGATAACACCTTTGGCCAACAGGAAGCTTCCCAAGGCACAGACAGGCCTGAGGCAAGAGGATCACACAGTATAAGGCCAGGCTAGGAAACTTGAGACATCCAGTCCAGAGGACCAGATGTGGCTGGCAAGCTAGTTCAGTAGGGGAGTGGTAGTCTAGCTCACAGTGTGGGGCTGGGGATGTGGCTGAGCAGTAGAGCATCTGCCTAGCACGAAAGAGCCCCTGGGTTGGATATCCTCAGCAAGGAAACACATCTGTTGACCAGGAACACCAGGCAGCTGGCCCAGCACATAAAAGGGACTTCTTTGTTGGAGTTTTTTTGTTCTGGAGACAGGGTTTCTCTGTGTAGCCCTGGCTGTCCTGGAACTCAACTCTGTAGACCAGGCTGGCCCCAAACTCACAGAGATCTACCTGCCTCTGCCTCTGCCTCCCAAGTACTGGGATTAAAGGATGCGCCACCTCAGCCCTGTGTGAAGTCACTTCTTAAGCAGCTCCAGATACTGTTTCCATGTTACCAAGGAGAAAACTGAGGCCTTGAAGCCTATGTGACACAATAGAAAGTCCCAAACAGGATCACTTGACACTCACACAAGAGATGACCTCAAAGCCAGGCTCTGGCTCATCATCTGGCAGCGGGGGTAGGTCAGGGGAGGAGGCACCCTCAGGGTGCGGCTGTAGGGCTCCCCGGAAGAAGTTGGTCACTCGAGAGAAGCTACTGAAGGTGGTGGAGTAGGGATCCTGAAGGAAACGCTGGGGATAGGCAACAGGTATCAGAACTATTCCTCTGGATCTCACTCATCATACCCACGCATGCCCTGCATCCAGTCTAGGGACACTCACAGACACCACATTGGAGCTGTCCTGGTCAAAAAGCTGCAGGTGGTGGAAGGAGTCGGAGAGGGCAGAGGGGTCCTGGGGGAAGACCAAGTAGAGGCGGGAGTCCTGTGGAGAGCTGGGAGGAAGAGGGCACACAGGTGGCTGCAGGTGTAGGGCGCCTTTGAAATTAGGCTAGCTTGGCCATGCTTAATCCAGGTGTTGCAATCCCTACTACTGCAGGGAAAGGCCTCAGACCAGAGCTGGACCCTGGAGGCCAACGAGGCCTTTACACTTCTGGGCCAGGTTGACTGACTCAGGGAAGCACTGAGGGATGAAAAGACACTTCCTGTGTATCAGGAGACTACTACTGAAGTACCATAAACATGGGCCCAGTTCTTCCCTCTCTGCCCTTACTTCTAGTCCCATGTAGCCCGCACTGGCCTTGAAATCCCTCCTGTCCCAGCCTTCCAAGCACTGGGACCACAAAGGGATGCGCCTGGATCTTCTTAGTGCCCTCCGATCAGAACTGTGCTTTGATCATTGTCCTGAAGACTCCAGCTGCAGAAGAACATGCTGGCTCACACATCCAGTGCAAGCAGAAGCTTACCTGGCCAACAGCAGGTATCGGCTAAGGACTCGTAGCAAGGCTCGGGTACCCCCTCTGTGGAAGTGCAAGGCAGGCAGGGAGCCTCCAGCCTGGGTCACCAGGACCAGGTAGGCCCAGCTGAGGCCTGGCTTCGATCTACGGATGGACTTGAGTTCCCCCAGGCTCACAGAGAAGGCCCAGGAGCTCCGGGAGGAACTGGGCTCTGCACCTGGAGGGAAGCAAAGGTTGGTGCAGTGAGAAAGGTGCAGGGTATGCAGATCAGCTCAGTGTGCTCTCTCAACAGCCTTGTTTTCTGAGGCCTTGTTGGAAGCTATCCTCCCCCAGGCCTCTGAGGATTCTGGGCTACTTGGCATTTCTTTAGAAGTAAAACTGCCTGAGCTTGGGGGCTGGAGAGATGGCTCTGCAGTTAAGAGCACTGACTGCTCTTCTGAAGGTCCTGAGTTCAATTCCCAGCAACCACATGGTGGCTCACAACCATCTGTAACGGGACCTGATGCTCTCTTCTGGGGTGTCCGAAGACAGCTACAGTGTACTAAATATAATAAATAAATAAGTCTTTATCTACAGAGTGAGTTCCAGGACAGCCAGGGCTACACAGAGAAATCCTGTCTCGAAAAAACCAAAACCAAACCAAAACAAAACAAAACAAAACAAAAAAAAACCTGCCTGAGCTTAGAAAGAAGCCTGGTGGGCCATGTGTCTGTTCCAGAATGTTCCAGAACCTTCTGTTTGAAGGCTATATTCATCTGCTTGGCCCTCTCTACAAAAGAGACTACAGAGTGAGACCATGTCTTTTAAAAAAGAAGAAAAAGAAAGAAATTACCCTGTGGTTAGCTGCTTGTCAGTCCTCCCACAACCCATAAACCTGGAATCCTTTAGAATAATTCACTGGGCAAACACCCAGAGCCAAGCACTAGAAGCTATCTTTTTTTTTTTTTTTTAAAGATTTATTTATTTATTATATGTAAGTACACTGTAGCTATCTTCAAACACCCCAGAAGAAGGCGTCAGATCTCATTATGGATGGTTGTGAGCCACCATGTGGTTGCTAGGATTTGAATTGAGGACCTTCGGAAGAGCAGTCAGTGAGTGCTCTTACCCGCTGAGCCATCTCTCCAGCCCCCTAGAAGCCATCTTGACTATGGGCAAGAAAGACTTTGGAGCCAGGACCACAAAGGGCAAAATGTGGTCTCTTGGACCACCATTGAACAGTTCCACCTACCTCTCCTGGGCTCTGCCAGGTGGGGCCGTGGCCGTACTGTGCTAATGACAGCCCAGTCAGGTTCATAGCCTGGGTCAAAGGTAGGTTCCTCCTCTGAGGTGCTGGGCTCACCTCCACTTGGGTCCTTGGGAGAAGAAATAACAAAATGAAGATCTGTGGTCAGGTTTTCAGTTTGCAGCCTGAAAGCCCCAGTGAGAAAGCAAGCTTCAGAACAAGGAGGAAAAGAGGCAGGAAGGGGCAGAAAGCTTGCTCAGCGTCAGCCATAGTGGCTGACAGATAGGCAGGCTAGAACCCTACATTCATTCAGGAGGCAACTGCTACACAAGTAAGTACTCAGAGACCACCTGCAGTCACCTGACTTCAATGAGAAAGGACAAGCTCACACCCCTGCTCTCTGCCCTCTTCTGTGTGTGTGTGGTTTTTTTTTTTTTCTTTTTGCTTTTTTTTGGTTTTTCAAGACAGGGTTTCTCTGTGAAGAATTATTTATTTTATATTGTAGCTGCCTTCAGAAGAGGGCATCAGATCCCATTACAGATGGTTGTGAGCCACCATGTGGTTGCTGGGATTTGAACTTAAGACCTCTGGAAGAACAGTCAGTACTCTTAACCGCTGAGCCATCTCTCCAGTCCCTCTTCTGTGTTCTTGTCATGGTTCCTCTGTGTTTTGGTTTTTTTTT
>JADRCC010445768.1:0-13290 GCA_019843855.1 Hylomyscus alleni
CAATTCTCTTTTGTGTTCTTATTAAATAAGTCTCATAAGATATCAAGAAAATAAGATCTCAGTGGTGCTGAAATGCAAACATCAGTAAAGATACAATTCAAAATTTCTGTGAGTTCAGACATTTGATGACATATCAGCAAATAAATGAGATCATTTTAATTGAATTTCTATCAGTATTGAACAATGAAGAGATGAAACTAGTCAAATACTTGTGATACTAGATCTATTCCATTATAACTATAGACCAACATAGTTTCAAATGTCTCTTTCAGTAGAAAAGAGGTTTAGGTATAATTATTTTCCTGTGCATTTATGTTTTTGACATATTAGGCAGTATGTTCTAGAGTTCTATTAAGCAAATTCCTTATTATTTTATAAGAAGTTGATCCCACCAGTATGTTTCGTATTCATCCCAAATAAGGAAAGTGCATTTGCTATTTAGCTAATAGACTGCAATTTAAGTTACTATTTTACATGATAAAGTTAATTCCAAATGATTAAAAAGATATTTCTAATTCAGAAGTAATAGTCACTTGTATTAATTAAATTATTTACACTTAATACTTTTATTTGAAATTGTCCACTGTATTTATATTTAGAATAGTAGTTAATATTTTAAATTTAAATATCCTCTCCAATTTATTTATTTTACATTTTGTCAGTTTCTTGTTATTAATAAAAACAATAACTTAAATTTCATTGAGCAGGTTTTAGGAATTATACATTTATTGGAATTTAGTGTTTTTTTTCTATCTCCTTCCAACCCAAGAATATGTTTCATATTTCTATGTGTTGTATAGCTGTGTAACTTATATTGTACTGCTTCTGGCATCTTTATCAAATTAATATTTTTCCAAAATATAAAAAGTTTAAAGAAGCATATTCTATTGGCAGCTATTAGTGTCAGAACACTAGAAGTTATGGGAGACATATCTTCCCCACATTAAAGTACTATTTCATCTGCACATTGGCTTTCCTTCAAAGAATCCTGCACAACTGAGAAGTAAAGTATTGAAAAACTTGTACTCATTTTCCAATAAACAATATGAAATGAAATTAGAAGCTCCCAGCACAATAATGATGGATGATTAAGAAGGTGGGAGAATAATTGTCCTTTGTGGTCTATCTCTACAGATGAAAAATGTATATTTCATGTGTACAAACACATCACATACCAGGAATGTGCATGATGAAGAAAAAGGAAAACATTGACCACATGTAGTACTGTGTCAAAATGTAGAAAACTGTGGAATCAAGAACCATAAGATTTCCTGATTTTTTAGAGTTGTTAAATGTGGCCTATATATTGATTTATGAATAATCAAGCTCTTTTTCTTCTTTCTAAACAAATATTGAATTTTCACTGAAAAAAATTGTCAAGATACTCTCCTATATATGTTTGTTTTATGAAGTATTCCATTATTTAATCATTGCCTAAACCTCATTTCTGTAAAACTTCAGTTTCTTTTCCAGTGCATGGATTTGAAATACCATAAACAGTTGCAGAAAAGTAGAAAGCAGGCAGGAAGATAAATGAAAGAAATCATGTAATGTTACCTTCCAGAAGTGATGCCATCTCAGGAAGAATGAATATCATAACTCAAAAAAATAATATTAAATCAGTGTCTGCTATTAAGAGCAGTTAGAAATGTATTACTAAGATTTATGAGTTTCTCCTTTTTTCTAAGTTGGCATTTTTATTTGAATAAAAAAGGTCATCAAGGACTTTTTCATTTTCTCACAACTTTTTATTAGATTACTTACCAAATGCATGTTGTTTGTGGGACAGCAGTTAAGACCTTCAAGATAAAATACATTTCATCAACTCTTATGTCAGAATGCAGTCCTGTCATTTAGCAGGAGACTGTCAAAATTACCTTTTGTTGAGAACTAATTTCTGCAAGCTAAAACATACACTCTTGTTTTGTTTTGTTTTGTTTTTTAAATCCTCTATTACAATACATCCCCACCTAAGTTTACCACAGTTTCCCCACCCTCTATTCTTATCAATCCTACCATACCTCCTTTCTCTCCCAGATCCATTTCTTTTCAGTTTCCCTTGAGAGAAAAAAAAGAACAGTCAGAACTCCCACAAATATCAACCAAACACCACATAAAAAGATACAAAAAGGATAAATACAAACCCTCATAAGGACAATAGATAAACCAATAGAAAAGGGTCCCAAGAGCAGGCAAAATGTCAGAGACACCCCCACACTCTTACTGTTAGGAGTCCAATAAGAACATCAAGCCAACAACTATAGCATATATGCAAAAGATCTAGCTTAGACCTATACAGGCTCTCTGATTGTTTCTTCAGTCTCTGAAATCCCTTGAGCACTGCTTAGTTAGTTAATTCTGTAGTAAGTGTTCTGTCGTTGTCCTCCAACCCTCGGGCTTCTACAAAATGAGAAAAGATTTTCACTAACACCACTGTGTTTTAGTCAGCTCCACTGCACATAAAATATAGTTAATTTTCTTTAAAATACACAGCAAATTTGCTTACTGTCATTCACTACTGATCATTTTGGAATCTCTGCCTTCAGAGGTTTGAGTATTTTCTGACTCTCCCCACCTTGTTAAAACTTTGTTCTTCCATAATTTAAAAAGCTATCCATTTAGACTCTGTGTTTTCCATAGAAAGAGTAAGACAACTAGACACAAGGAGAATAACGAGGAGGTTATATATATAATTTAAGAAACTGGCAAAAAATGGAGTCAGCAATGAATTTCAAAGAAGACTTTAAGATTGTCCTTATTGGCCAGTCTAACTTGGGCTCCAACTCAGTGGCCAGTTCCACAGCCCACAGAGCAAGCTCCAGTCCCAGGTGCTCTAGTCCAACCAGGATCTTAGGATCCCAGGATCCCACGATCCCATGATCCCAGGAGCTTGGTCACACCAGGGTCTCAGAGTCTCAGGGTCTCAGAGGCAGCTTGACACCCACCCCCCAGGAACTCTGACACACCCAGAATCTCAGGATCACAGGATGCTAGAATCACAGGATCACAGAGACAGCTGGACTCTGAGGAGTTCTGACTCAAAGAGTATTAGAGGAAGGACAGGCTTCAGTCAGATATAACAAGGGCAGGGAGCACTAGAGATGATCAGATGGTGGGAGGCAAGCATAAGAACAGAAGCAACAAAAACCAATGTTACTTAGCAACATCAGAAACCATTTCTCCCCACTAAAACCAAAAATAACAGAGAGCATCACTTTTCCTTAATATCTCTTAACATCAATGGACTCAATTCCCCAATAAAAAGACATAGACTAATAGACTGGATACATAAACAGGACCCAGCATTTTGCTGCATACAGGAAATGCACCTCAGTGAAAAAGACAGATATTAACTCAGAGTAAAACTTTGGAATACAATTTTCCAAGAAAATGGTCCCAAGAAACAAGCTGGGGTAGCCATTGTAATATCAAATAAACTCGACTTTCAACTGAAAATTTCAAAAAGGATAAGGAAGGCCGCTTCATACAGGTCAAAGGAAAAATCTACCAAGATGAACTCTCAATTCTGAACATCTATGCTCCAAATGCAAGGATACACACATAATTTCATAAAAGAAATTTTACTAAAGTTCAAAGCACACATCGTACCACACACAATAATAGTGGGAGACTTTAACACCCCACTCTCAGCAATGGACAGATCATGGAAACAGGAAATAAAAAGAGACACAGTGAAACTCACAGAAGTTAAGAACCAAATGGATCTACAAATATCTATAGAACATTTCATTCTAAAGCAAAAGAATATACTTTCTTCTCAGCAACTCATGGTACCTTCTCTAAAATTGACCATATAATTGGCCACAAAACAAGCCTCAACAGATACAAGAAGGTTGACATAATCCCATGTACTCTTATCAAACAACCACAGACTAAGGCTGGTCTTAAATTCCAACAAAAACAACGGAAAACACATACACATGTACACTGAACAACGCTCTACTCAATGATAACTTGGTCAAGGAAGAAAGAAAGAAAGAATTTAAAGACTTTTTAGAATTTAATGAAAATTAAGACACATTATACCAAAACCTATGGGACACAATGAAAGCAGTGGTAAGAGGAAAACTCATAGCTCTAAGTACCTCCTAAAAGAAAATGGAGAGAGCTTACACTAACAGCTTGATAGGACACCTGGAAGCTCTAGAACAAAAAGAAGCAAATACACCAATGAGGAGTAAATGTCAGGATATAATTAAACTCAGGGCTGAAATCAACCAAATAGAAACAAAAAGAACTATAGAAAGAATCAACAAAACCAGCAGCTGGTTATTTGAGAAAAATCAACAAGATAGATAAGCCCTTAGCCAGATTAACCAGAGGGCACAGAGACAGTATCCAAATTGATAAAATCAGAAATGAAAGAGAAGATGTGTATCAAAGTGATATAAAGTTGCTCCACGAGGTAGCTCTCTGTTATCCCTCTGGCCAGTGCAATCTCCACACTTCCAGGTGTAGCTGTTATCACGCCACCCCTATACTGATCTTTCTTGGCAAATTCTCACAGAAACAAACCTGCACATGATTTAGTATGTTAAGAACAGCACAGACCTCCAAAACATTATTTCTTCTTTATATGTTCAACAGACAAATTTATTTTTAGAAAGCATGGAATAAATATATCTTACAAGGAATAATACATTCACATGATTAAGGGATTTGGAGTACTTTTTAATATTTGTAATACTTGTTGAAATTACAAATGGCTCACTACATAACCAATAACCCAAGGGCCTTAATGGACTGCTACCCTAAATGTACATTAAATAGTGGTGATTTCAGTCTTGTCTCTTCCCTGCAGATAGCATTAATGCATGTGTAGTGCCTCAAAGGAGAATAATTAGATGTATTTCTTTAAGCAAACTCAAACATGGGAGTGGGAACTAGACAAATGTGTATTTACAAGTAAAATAAATCTGTCTACCGCTTATTTGATGTCACTTTCAGGGTACTGACAACAATGTCTTTATCTTGAAGACTAGTTGCTCTTGGCATCCTGTCAATATGTAAAACAGATGGCATCTTCCCTTAATAGCATGTCTGGTAGGTGTTGATAGCTTTCAGCTGACAAAAGTTTTACAATAAATTTTAGAGGGTCTGGACAAAAAGGACATGTGAACCTTAACAGCTATAGCAGTGGCATCTGCTAAATCCTTAATCTTCACCTTTTACTTATAACATTTTTTAAATTCATTTTTATTTTTGCCAAAGAAGTCTCAATTAACCTATCCATAGATAATTATTATTGTTAATGTGGCTATTGTCACTCTGAAGTTTTTTTCTTTTTCTGTAAGTTGTTGAGTTTGCTGTTTTAGTCTATATTTTCATAGTAAATATCATTTCAGTCATCACTCAAGAACCAAATAAATTCAGTGTGACTAGAGAGCAACGTTTTAAATTTCTTAGCCTAAAACTAGACAAAAACAGCAATATCCCTCCTCATATAAGAAAAATTTTGGGAAACTCCATATTACATATATATTTTCATGCCTTTAAGTATTTAAGAAAGTAAGTTATTTCTTTATAACTGCTTTCTGGGATGTTATCTTTCAACTTGTACTGTTCAGCTTCAAATTACCATGATATTAAGCAAATGCAAACTGAAAAAATACATTAGTTGGAATGGTATTGTGGTATTAAACAATAAGGTTTAGATCTGCAGATAGAGCAAGCTCCATAAAAATGGATACTGCCATAAAGAGAAATTGAAAGACATGAATCATATATTTGAAAAGGAAAAATTTCCCATAGCATGGCAGTCAAATCTCACCTAAGAAGCAGGGTGAATGGAAGAGCCCTAATAGCAGAATAATGTGCTTTCTATAAAAACTCCTGTGACTAGACTGTATTTAGAACAAGAGGAGGAAGGTAATTATGATTTTTCTGGATGCATTAAGATTCACTAACATATTCTCAATTCTTCATTAGTGACATGTATTCTACTTAAATTTTTATAACTATAATTTTATTTTAAACGATAAGTAATCTTAGTAAGGAAACTAATGCAATGAGCAGTAATAAACTGCTAAAAAAATCACTGGATATTTGATCATACTTGGAATATTACCTTCAGCTTCAGAATAACATTAGCAAAAGAGCATAATAGAAACTAGATACATGTAAAGACGTGAGATGAGGATAAGGAGGAAGTCACATGTGGCACCCAATGTGTTGCTCATTTTTTTACGACCTGCTTTCCTTGCTAGGTGGGGAGCTCATGAGCATAGGCAAAACTCATCCATTTTAAAACTGTATTTCTAGATTGAGAAATAGTAGATAAAAACTGCTGTACACATCATAATATTGAGTTCAGATCCTCAGCATCACAGTCAACAAATCTTGGGCTCATAATACACGTTTTTCTCCTGCAGCTGGGGTCAGGCAGGCATTAAAGACCGGTAGATCCAACTGACTAAATGGCCAAACATGTCTAACCAAAATAGTGAACTCTAGGTTCAGCTATGGATCCTGGGTTAAAAAAATAAGATAAAGAGTAACACACACACACTCTACACACACACACACACACATACACACACACATATACACACACACACACATACACATATACACATACCAATGAATGCAACAGTACCCAGAGTTAACATACATATACACCCTTCACACAAATACATACAAGGAGTATATCTCAAGTAATAAACAAAATATTGGACATGGAGGAAATAAGTATTTTCTGATGGATAAACTTAAATTTTCTTGGATAGACAATATTTTAGAATACAAACTTCCTCAATCCAACTTAAGTAATGGCGTGTAGCAGAAAAATATTTTTCCAACCAACCCAAGGGTGTTAATTTAATTTAAATCAAAATGGTAACAGTCATTTCTTCCTCAATATAAAATACATGTTTCTATTCAAGGTCATAGAACACGCTACTCTTCTGATTTGGGCCCGTAGGATAAAATCTGGTTGAAGCTTGCATTTCTCTAAGGTAGACTAGAAGGTAAAATCTGAAAGCTCCGTCTTCTCTAGGAGTAGTATGAGACCTTTGATTTATTCTTACTTTTCCGTTATCCTACCGTTATTAAGACAGCATTAAAAACAAAGTTATTCAGGGGAAACAAGTCATTGCAAACTGGAGATTAAGTGACTGCCTTACATTTTTAAAATGATAATAATTCTAAAGCATAGTTTTTTAACTGTTAACTTCAATACAAGTATAATTTAAAATTGTATATTCTATTTAGTGACAAAAAGTTGTAAATTAAAATGTATTAAAGTATACAGATAATACAAGTCCTAAACTATAGAACATTGTATTCTCCAGAAAATAATTAACAAATCCTAGAAATACATGATGTATTTTTAATTTTTATTGTATTTAAACATTTTAATTATGTGACTACATATGCATCTGAGTATGTGATTGCATATGTGAATATTGATACCTGGGAAAACCAAAAGAGGGTATTAGCGTTCTTCATGCCGGAGATATAGGTAATGAAATGTCCCTTAGATGTTTGATGGAAACAAAAATATCTCAGGTCTTTGGTAATACTCGCAAATGTTCTTAACCACTAACCAATTTCTCTAACTCTTTATTTTTTAAAATACATTTATTTGTTTCCTGACTGATGGGTGTCTATGTGTGTGTCTGTGTGTGTGTGCTTGTGTTTATGTGTGTGTGTGTTTGTGTGTGTACATGTGAACTGCCACACATTTGTGAAGGTCAACTTTTGCAATTACTTCTCTTCTACTACCAAGCCAGGTCTGGGAATCAAACTCAAGCTAACCCATTTGGTAGGAAGTGTCTTTACCTTTTCAACTCTCCCACAGGGCCTTAGTATACTGAAAATAATGGATAGTTTAAATATTACCTTTTAAATATAGACTCTTTCCTAAAAGCAGTAGACAGTAAAGACCAAAAGGAAATTAGTCATTGTTGGAAACTGATAACATTCCTTGATAGGCAGTATTCTATTTTAGAAAAAAAATGAAAAATGTGTGTCATTTGCTTTTATAAAAAAGTTTACAGAAAAGGTTTGATGAAAAGCTCAATTTTTTAAAAAATTATTACACTTTAAGGATTCAAACAGGTAATTTGATAATGTAAAGTTTGAGAGGATTATTCAGTAAGTACTATAAGCTGCATAGCTTATTATCAATAAGCTATGTTTGTCATAAATTTGAATTTTGTCTGCAGAATGTTCAGCTCAAGTATCAAAGAGATTTTATCTAGAGTGACTCAAGATTCATTCCAGTATTTTGAAATCCAATGTACAGCTTTCCAGAAACTGTCTAGTGTACAGGAAGGTAAAAAGATGGTCAGTAAAGAGGATGAACGTCCAGTTTTAGAGAAGATCTAGAAGACCTTAAGTTTGTGACCCCACTTTGCAAGTGCCATGAGATATATGTGGTAGCTTTGAATCATTTTATTTAAATAGAAATAATATTCCATCAAATTGCAGGATACAGATATTTTAATATATTGGCTTTGCCTGTATGAACCTTTATTGAACTGTGGGAAATAAATGCTTTTTAAGCCAGTCTATGACACTTTGGTATACAGAGTAAAGTACTATACACATCAGCCCAAGGTTATTGTATTTTTTAAAAGACATTTCCTAGTCAAAAGCCTGTAGTCAGTAGTTTCGATGTGGTAGAGTCTGGACAGAGTGTCTTCATTCCATGTTACTGAGACTCATTTGGGCCAGCTCATAGCACTATGAACTGAATTTAACCTAAGTCACATAAATAGGTCACATGGCTAATATCCTGTGCTGGGTGCTATCAGAACTTTACTCATCAAGAATGGAATATTCAAGAAAACACCATCACTCATTTGATTAATTGTTGGGCTTGTGTGGTCATAAGCCAGATAGCAAATAGTGTATCTTTCTTTCTGAACTTCCATCTCTTCCAGTGTATACTCTCCATATAGGCTTCCTCATTGTGTGGCAGTCTAATGATAGTTATACCTTTTCTGTAGCAGTTAAGTTAATTCAGAGCAAGCATTCTATGTGACCTGAGCCCAAACTGAGAAACATAATCATTTAAAGCAGGAATTCCCAAGATCCTCTCCCTCTGGATTCTATTTATTCACAACTAAAAGCTGCAGGAATAACAGCAAATATCAGCCACCATTAATCAAGTAATGAATAAGTATTATATATAACAACATAAAAAATGAACAGATCATGAAAGATCTTTGAGATTTTTGAAATTTTTTAAGTTATTGATTCAGGAATGGACATTAAAACTTGCATCTGTAGATCAAAACTGAGACATTACGGTCACAGAGAATAAACACCAGCAACTTTATTATATTGAAAATACATTTCTTATACCTATATTTATAAGAATTAAAACAACATGCAAATTTAGTATGATGAGACACATTTAATTGTAACCCTTTGAATTAGAGTAGACTTCTTGCTGGAATATTTCTTCTGCTAAAAAAATTTATGAGTAAAGCTGTGACTTGTGAAATTTGGAAGGGCAATGAGTTTAGTGTGACATATGAAACTGAGAAACTCACTGAAGTCTTCACATGAATAGTCTAAATTGGGATGCTCCTGGGAAAGAACACTGTAGATAAAGGGGCTTTGTGAGGTTTTTCCCTTGGCTTTATTAGTTCCTGGAAGTTACCAACACTGCCAGATGAGTGGTATCACATAGCATAGCTTCTGTGAAGCTTCTACATGAAACAAGGAATGGAGGGGTTGGTAGAGAAGTCTTCTTACAAGAGAGACTTGAGGAAGTCATTAATGAAAGAGGCACTGCTGGAAAGAGCAAGCATGGTTCTAGAAAAGCCATTGCTTGTATCTTTGAGAATGTCTCTTCCTCTTCTATGGCATAATGCTCTCAGGATGCTATTTGAAAACTCTGTAGATAACTTGAGGACACAGAAGAGAGTGTGATATCCAGCATTACCAAAGCTCCTTACCACAGGTCCATGTAAGGCTTGACTCAGCTTCACTCAATGACCATCCTTTCGCCTTTTTTAAAATCAATATGAATCTTTTGTTTTCAGGAACATTGTTATTTTAAACTCCTATCCATGATTCCTTGTTATGCAAATGGCATATACCGAGCTTAAATGTAATTTCTGCTTACTTTATATAAACAATAGATCATGTACTTATCAAACACCATACCCAAATGGGACAAGTTTCCCAAATAAAGAAAGTGTCACAGTGAAGGGACACAAGGAATGATCTGAAATGAAATGGATATCAATATTAAAAAGCACACTATCAAGAAAATAATGATTATTACAGTTCAAATATAAAAGTGAGTCTCTACCTATAAAAGACTACAAATATATATCTCAAATTATTAAAATCAATTAAGTAGTATTTGCACTTCTTGTAATGTTCCTGGAATGAAGATCTTTGACTTTTTAACAAGTTGAGTAATATCAAGCATTCCTTGGGTCTTCCCATGATGACAGCTTTTTAAAAAAATTACTCCTTCAGAGCTCCCAGGGACCCAATCACCAAACAAGGACTATACATGGTGGGGCTGATTGTTCTGGCAGCATGTGCATAGTAGAGGATTGAAAAGTCGGTCATCAATGGGAGGAGAGACCCTTGGTCCTGTGAAGGTTCTGTGCCCCAGTGTAGGGGAATGACAGGGCCGATAAGTGAGAGAGGGTAGGGTGGCAGGCATGGGGAGGGGGGAGGCAACATGGGTTTATTCTTGTTGTTTTTGTTTGTTCATTAAACAGAAAAAGAAAGAAAGAAAGAAAGAAAAAAAGAAAGAAAGAAAGAAAGAAAGAAAGAAAGAAAGAAAGAAAGAAAGAAAGAAAGAAAAGAAAAAAATTACTCCTACTCTTACCTTTTTTGTCTGAAATGTTGAATCTCAGAAGTTAATATAATAGGAATGCTTAACTCATTGACAATATTATTTATTTATTTATTTATTTATTTATTTACTTAATTACTCATTTATTTAATATGTGTGAGTAGAGAGAGTATATGCATGACAGCGAACTATGTGGAAGTACCTGTGGAACCCAGAAGAGGGCATCATATCCATGACTGTATGTGGGAATACCTATAGAGGCAGAAGTGGGGTCATATCCCTGGCTGGAGTTATAAGCTCTTGTGAACTACCTGATATACATGCTGAGAACCGATTTTATTGTGTCCATGAGAATAGCGATAAGCATTCTGAATAGCTGAGCTCTTTTCCAAGCCTCAAAGCCAGCATTGTCCTTGTAAGAAGTTTCATTATTGATAACCAAATTAGCACTCTTTAGAAATATTAATATAGAAAAAGAAAAGATACTTTTGCAAAGCCACCTTAATAAGTAATCCTTAATGAGTAATATATTAATTTTATAACTGGTGGACAAACTTTTTGAGCAAATAAACTAGTATTTATTAGGAATTTATTATTTTGATCTAAAATTTTAGAATATATAATATTTCTGAATAAATGTCTATATTTTACCTGATGCCTAAAACCTGTGGTTGCTTTTCATAATGATGGACAAAAAAAAAATAGTTAGGGTATAACCTCTCTGCCTATAGGTATATATGAGATTCACCTTTCCTGTTCAACATTACAGACACTTAATGCCCGTGTAGTTTATTTTAACACACAAAAGGGTATTATCAAGGAAAGAAGAGTAAAATGTAATACTCACTGACTCTGAAATGTCAGCACCAGAGATTTAGTCTGAGACCTTCAAATCAAATGATAAATGTGTACCTTTGTCAAATTGTTATGGATTATGGTCAAGTTCTCTCTGGTCATTTCTTTAAAAGTCAGGTTTCCTTTTAGAATGAGAGGTTAAAGAATCATCTTCCTGTTTGAGTGATTTTATGAAAAGACTAAAAAGGTCAAAACCAACTACATTTTCTCTGTTCCTAAAAGAATGAGCTATAAAATTATCATAGTTGGTCTCATATAGCAATTCATATTATTGGCTATGTAGAAGATTATTCTGTAATTGGTAAATATCAACAGGGAATATAAACTTATATCTCAGGCATAGTAATTCAGGCAAAGAAAATTAATAAATCTGTAATGATTATTCTTTCACTGAAGTCAAGCATTTAGACAAGTATGTCGAATAAACTTAGGTAAGTCAAGGCAAAAGATTATTCTTTATATCTAAATTAATGTTGCCTTTCAATTAATGAAATGTTTTGGTAATAGAGTATTGATTTTTAAATATTTTTTGAAGTCACAAAACAAAGAAACAGACAGAAGGAAAAAGAAAATAAAAATGAGATTGTAAAAGATTGTACTTTATAGGAACAAAATTTTGGAAATGCTAGCATAAAATCAAGAATTATTTCTCTCACCTTTCTATTTTTCTACATCAAAGCGTCCTCAGCTATAACTTTTTCCTTCCTTTATTGAAGATGAATACTGACGTTGTGGAATCACTGCTGAGATTGGGACTGATGACTGAAATGAAAAATCCCTGTTTTGAGGCTGAAAGAAGAATGTTCTTGGAGGTCTGAAATAAATTATTTGCTAGGACTGTGTGTACGCAGGCACAATAGTCTTTTCAGCAATAGACAGAAAAGCCTGCAAGGCTCATAAATCTGAGGAAAGAAAAGGGGACCAAACACCTCACGAAAGCCAGCTCCACCAAATAAATGAATAATCTCTCTCCATTTGGAAAAGAAAAGCAACATGAATGGCATGTAAACCTGCTACTAGCTTAGGGACCATTTTACATGTCCATGTATGCTACTGTGTTTGAGACATTTGCAAAAATTAAAATTACAAGATTACTATCAACATCCCACATCAATATCAACATCAAAAACATGAATCTTCTATGTATGATTTAAATATCTACAGAATAAATGATATGTTGGTGCCATCAAACATGAGATATCCAAAGACTTGATTGGACTTGAAGTTACTGTGGCAGAATATAAACACCATGAAAAACATAAGCTCTCAGGGAGAAGGCATATGAAAGAATTACCATCATGTTTGTGTTTTGAGAAGATAAAGGACACTCTAATGTAGATGAGTTATCAAACAGGGATACTTGGAGAGTTCTGGATCTTAACAGATCTTAGTACTGTTCTTGTTTGTTAAGGGTTTATTAAGTTATGAATCTTTTCTTGCCTTATTTTTGGTTGTTTGGATGAATCTAGTAAACTCTTCCATTTTTCTTAGATTATATAATTTATTCTTACAGGTGTTCAAAGTACTTACTTAATATATTCTGAATTTCTGTGATGTCTGAGTGTTTTCCCATTCTTCTTGATTGGGTCAATTTGGATTATTGCTTTCTTTTGGTTAATTGGATCAAGAGTCTGTTGATCTCTTTT
>JADRCC010445807.1:0-10659 GCA_019843855.1 Hylomyscus alleni
TGTCTGGAAATAACCTGAATGGCTGGAGCTTGACAGTCAAGTGTGACCTGAGAGGGCTCTCACCTCTAAATGTCTGTGAAAGTAAGTTGGTGAAATTCTCAGCGAATCTTTTAGACAATCACCACAGTTTACACTCAAGACTGTTATTGTTACTAAGCTCCCTGCCCCAGCTTGTGATTTTACTGAAAATGTTAGAGTGAAAGTCATGTGACTCAAAAAGTCAGGGGCACTGACTTTGCAGTTGGCTGAAGTAATTGCATTGTGCACCACCTTGAGTAGGTCCAGTGAGGAGCAGTTATTCTGAAAGTAGGTAGCCCTTTTTTCCAGCAGGCAGCAGCTCCTTGGTTTTGTGTAGAAGTGCATTCAACTGTTTCCTTTAGGTTCGAAAGCTGTGACACAGAGTAACTTTTCCTCTTCCTCTCACCTCAATGCTTATGAAGAAATTAAAACTTAGAGTGGGGAAGTAAACTCCTCAGGGTCCCACTGGCTCTCAGTAGCAGAGCCCTTGTCATTCCAGTTGAGCTAACAAGTTGGAGAGGTTGGCGAGGTTGGCTTCAGTCTGGTTGGTACAAGGCAGACCTCTGTAGCACCTGACTCAGGAGAAAGCATTCTTGCTAGATAATAAGCAATCTCAGCTAGTTCTAGCTAGGACTGGAAGGTAGGTAAATAGGTTCTACTTCTGCTAGTGGAAGCCTACCCACATAGAAAAAGGGGGCTTGGATCCTGCATTGTGACTTGCCTAAAGCCATCTATCTTAGTTTGCCTCTCAGTACTTCCTTCGTACAGGGGAGTGGTAAAAGCCTGAGAACCTCCCAGTCAGTCCCAGTATGGTTGGTCTAAACTCATCAGGCAGTGAGAAAGGCTCAAGGCCTGATTGCATACCTTGTGGAATTGAGGGATAGCTTATTTTGTGTAGCACTGGAGTGAGTGATTTTCATTCCAGTTAGGTTATTTGAAACTTAGGTGCTGAGTGTGATTTGGGAGGCATCATTTGGGAAACAGAGGCTAGCAAATATTTTAGTTTAAGGCCAGCTAGGATCACAGCCAGGCTAGCCAGGGCTTTATTTATAGTGAGACCTTCTCTCAAACCAAACAGAAAGAAAGAAATTTAGTACCTTTTAAAGGGGAGTGGGGTGGGGGGAGGGTATTAAAGGACTGCTATTACTGTTTAGAAATGAGGGCTCAGTTTGTTAGTCTAATGCTTAGTGCTTAGGACTCAACCACTGTCTTATCTGACAATCAAGTCTTTTTCCCCCTCAGAAGATCTAGTTATCCAAGTGTAAACTCTTTTTACAGCTGCTTCAGTCAGTCCTTCTTAGCAATCTCAAGGTCTGCTGAGAGGAAAGGCTAAGCTTCAAGCTTAATTACTGACTGACTGACTTAGAGTAGTGGAAAAGCCTTAGAGCCTCAGCCAGCTGTATTTTCACTGGAAAGTGAAACATTGGGATAGTCTCAATATTTGAATAACTTTGGAATGTTAGCGTTTATTCATTTCGGTGTATTCCTTTTCCTGAGCTAAGTTGGAGCTGGGGTAGGGAACCAGGCTCAGGGCCAAGGGTCTTCTCAAGGTTTGCAGGTCAAGACAGGATGGAAAAATAAATGGAGAGTGGTGATTTCGAAGGGTGCTGAATTATCTTGTCTTTCCTGAGAACTGGAGGAGATGGGGCAAGGCAAGCTGGAAAATTCAATTTCAGGAAGCCAAGCTTTTCTCTTGTTGAGTCATCCACCTGCCTGCCATGAGGGCAGGGTGTGGGGAGAAATAACCAGCTGGGCTAGAGTACTTCCTCATCCTTTCACAGACACGCCCATTTCAGTGCCTTCTTGTCAGGGCACTGTGCAAAGAAAGGGGAAGCCTGCAGTCCTCCAAGTGCCCCTGCATTTACTCTCCTTATTTCCTCCCCTGGACCATATGTAGTCATGCATATTATCACAGTCAGAATGGGTTTCTGAAATGAACATCTTCATTTTTGAGGAAGTACAAGTCTAGAGAGGAAATGACTTCCCAAAGTTGCTCTATGAATGAATGTTCTGAAACTATTAAGATTTGCTATCAATTTAAGCCCCAATTTATTCAAATGTATGTGGAAACCCAGGCATTAAGAATCTGTTGCTCACTTCTGAGCTACTCCTATTGAGAAGGACTGCTGCTTCTGTTCTTGGGGTTAAGTTTGCATTCTTTACTTCAACAAGAGATAGGATATGGGGAGGGATGGGACAGAGGATCTGAAGTCCAGAAAATACTGGCTAGTCACAAAAGGAATTTTCAGGATGTTAGTGGCTTCTAAATGTCTGAGAACCCAAAATTACTTAGAGAGGCATGGAGCTCAGGTGGCAAGGGAGCACAGGCTGGGGAATGACAGTACAGCTCAAGGATCCCCAGACAGAAGGTGGAGAGAAGCGGATTTTTTTCCTGTCACACTTTGAAAGCATGACAGACAAGGAATTGAACACTAGACAGTTTATTGTACAGTCATATTGCTGAAGGGGGAAGGAAGGACAAGCTCTTAAGCTGTGTCAGCAGTCTCCTTCAACCTCCCAGGGTGACAGAGTTCCCAGTTACAGAGAAGAAGAGTGGATGCTACCTGAATTAGGGCTTTCAACACATCAGAGTTGTAAGGGACTTTAGAGGTGGTGCTGTTACAGCTGTGCTTTTTTAAAGAGGAAGAAGCCAAGACCCACAGATACTGCAGTGTCTAGTGAACACCATACAGTTGAACTAGAACCCAAATCTTCTCATTCTCTGCGCCCCTCCTCCACTCCCCACAGTTTGGGAAACATCCAGACTCTTTAATTAGTCCTGCTGAGTTTGGCCTTGCCCTTTTTGCTTTAGGGAATAGTTTAAATTGGTGACACGAAGTAGCTGATCCAGATGTTTGGTAGGATTGTTCTGTTTTATAAGCTCTTCTGTAAAGCTCTACACTAGTATTTCACTTGCCTCTCTTTGAACTCTTATTGTGCCATGTTGGCTCCCAACACTTGATGGTACATTTGCCTACCCAGTTCTCTCTAATTTAAAAGCTGATTAGAGGCAGTGACGAATCTGGCTGCTTGCCTGTTAGTGCCTCCCATGCACTCAGATGATCCCATAGGACAGGAATGCAATGATGAAGGCAGAGACAGGCTTTCATTGGCTTTGTTTTACATTTATGGTTTAGAGTTTAAAAGTAGTTACCCGAAACACCATGCACAGGATGACAAGGTGTATGGGGAGGTGTGCTTGTTTGCCAATCTCAGGGCCTGTCTGAGCTTTTCTCCTTTGAGTCATACTTCTTCAAAGTCTCAAAGGCCCTGGAAGAGCTGTGTAGTCTTTGGGTCAGAAACTTGCCATAATACAGCTCCCAGGGGATTACTGCCTGTGGGCTGGCTTGGAATTTGGGAATGGCCTCCCTCCTCAGACAGGTCTCCTTGGGTTTGCATATCCTAACCAAGCTGATGGTCACTCAGCCTTGATATTTTCTTGCTTGTAGAACACAATGCCACCTGGGTCTTGCTCATCCCACTTCTGATAGCCATTTCCCCAAGAGTTGTACACAAGTTGCTCTCCTTGGTTAGGAGATGGCCATGCTAGGTCTGAAAGATCTGAACAGAAACCTGAGAGAGTTTAGACAAATGATAGTTGGGTAATAAAATACATAAAGATATCCTGAGGTACTCCTTGCAATTGCAGAGTGTGGGGCCCCTCCATCTACTGTGGGTGTAAAGATCTGTAGTTTGAAACCACTTGCCAGGTGATTCTGGTGTAGAGCTAAATTTAGAATATCAGTTGGGATCTTTGCTTTTATTACTGCTCTTTCAGTTTGACTGGGACTTTGAGACATTTCCCAGAGACATCACATTGGTACCACTTTATAATACACAAAAGGACTTCCCATCCGGCTTTATTGGACACCCAAGATAACCTTGTTAGATAATAAGACAGGCATGAGTCAACAGGCATAATTATCCCAACCTTGCAGGTGAAGAAACAACCTTAGGAAGCACACGGTTAATAAGTGACAGAGTTCCAAAGCTCCCTGCCTAGCTCACATGTCCCAGCATTAAAACCTAGGACCTAATCCAGGGACTGGACTTGATCTTTGTTTTTTGGCTTCACCTGTAGGCTTCCTAGAGGGATGGTCCACTTTGTATGTAGTTCCTGTGGCGAAGACATCTGTCTTGGCTTCCCTGCTCTTGGGCGCAGAGATCTCTTGAGGGTGAGGGCCATACAATATTAACACTGGGTATCATTTGCATTCCTTGTGCCCCAGAAAGGCAGCAGGTGCAGGGTGGTGTTCCTTGCCAGTACAATGACAGAAGGCCTCTGGGGCAGGTAGATTGACTTTATTTCAGATTTATAATCAATTTAACTCATACTAATTGGTTGGATAATGACGATCTACATTTCTGAAGACATTTAGTTGGCATCTATAACAAACCCACAAGCGTGTGCTAAGCAGGTGCAACTGCAATGGAAAGATGAATTCATTATTATTAGGATTGTTCCTCCCGGGCAGAGCCGCCCAGTGGCTCTAGGTCCTGTGATCTTTTTAGCTTTTGTTTTTTTAAGGGGCTTGGGGTTTGCAGTTTCTCTCAAGCAGAATTCCTTGCCATCTCAGGTCTGTAATCTCTTGCTAAGCCCTGTGTAACAGGACATCAGGATTAGATACTCTACCTTTGAAGCCTTTGTCCATAATGTATGTGTTCTGACGTCTGTCCATTCCGCAAGTGCCTGCATAAAAACAGAAGGAAAGAGATACAGGGTGAGGTTCCCTAGACCACTGTGTCTCCTCCTCCCTGTGCAGTTTTCCTCTTTTACCAAGAAAATAGTTGTTTGTTCCTAGTAGACTATTCTAGATTCAGTCTATTCTAAATAATTCTGAACAGGCTCATTCTGATTCATCTCTGAATTCTTAAAAGGCTCATCACATTAAGATGAGCTCCAGAACCCTCTTTTCTTTGGCTTTCCGCTCAACTTGCTCCTTGCAGGCTGCCATCTGTGATCTTTGTAGATGAAGTGCCAGGCTCTGGAGGCACAGGGTTAAGAAATGAAGCCAGACCAGTGCTTAGCTGGAGGGAAAGGTGCAGTGAGTTCTGATTCTTTCTCTTGGCTCTGGAGACAAGATTTCTCACCTGTTAGCTCTGATCCTGCCTTTCCTGGATCTGGGGGGTGCCAGGAAGAAATAACAAGTAGGAGGGGTACTTGATGAATATCTTTCCAGGAAGAACAGTCACTCCTGGCCACGGCCAGTTTGCTTAGTTACTCATTTTGAAGAGGGTGGAGAAGGAGAGCTTTGTTCTGAAAATGCTGCAAATGCTTTTTAGCTCTAAGGAATTATTTCTTCATTTTGCTGTTAGTTAACTTTTCCCTGGGTTCCCAGAATGCACAGTCCTCAGCCCTAGACAGAAGCAGGACGTAAACTTGAGTTGATTGCTACAAGTGCTCCTAGGGGTGGGAGGGGTCTTTCCATGTTGTTTAACTCAAAGTTAATCCCTTCACTCTGTTAATTTTTTTCCCCAGAGATATATATGTTGTCTATATACACATAAGTGTAGGTGCCTACAGATGCCAGAGGTGTTGGCTCCTCTGGAGTTTCAGGTTTTGTGAACTGTCTGATATGGCTGCTGAGAACCAAGAGCAGTATGGGTTCTTAACTAGACACACCCTGGTCTTTAACTGAAAACAGTACCAAAATATATTGACTCCACCTAACTTGCCCACATTTTTTACACTGAAGACAAACCTGCTGATACTTGTCCTTCCTCCACATAGAGTTCCCACATTGAATTTGCAGGAGTTCATATCTCTCTTGGCTTACATGCCTTCTTGAGAGATAAAACGGAACTGAGCCATTCTAAAAGGCCTGTAGGAACCTATACACTTCAAAAACATGCAGCAAGCCATGTTGACCTGGATTTATCACTTAATAATAGTCATTGAAGAAAGGAGGGTATGTATAATGTTAGCCGCCACCACCCCTTCTTTATAAAACAAGAAACAGGTATTCCAGAGGTATTCCCTCCTAGTGGCCACAGCCTAGCTGGCTGGGAGCTAACAAATGACAGTGTGATGCTCTGGCTACAGTGGTTGAAGGTCTGTGGGACAAGGAGAACTGAGGCTGAGGCCTCATGCTCCTGTTTAGACCTCAAGGTGGAGTGAAGGTAGGGATTAAAAGTTCAAGGGGTATTAAATGCTTAGCCATAATTGAGGAGCACACAGCCATCAGGGTCCTTGCAGCCATGCCTACTAAACAAGATAATTCTGAAGCTGCATGCTTCTTGGACCAGAGACCTGTGGAAGTTGACTCAGTTTCACTGGAGTACAAGTCAGCTAGAGCCTAAACTCAAACCCAGAGCTGTCTAGCATTCTGAGACCTTTCCCCACGGTGCCTGCCCTAGAGGGGCTACTTTGTAGAGAGGCCACATTCTCTGTCCATCCATTATATTTCTTTGACACTCATTCCTGTTATGGATGCAAGTTTCCCCTTTGGGGACTTAGTTGTCACGTGTCTTTTGACACCTCTCTCGGGTTACTAGAAGATGTTGCCTATCTTTTCCCGGTCTCTGCTTGACAATCCTACCTCATTTTCTAAGAAGATACAGTTTGGACCACTGTTAGGTCTGGGGCCTTTCTGGAAATCATTGAGCTTTTTTGTCCAGAGAGCCAACCTTCTGTTACCAACACCATGATTGGGCTGCATATCACATAATGGAGGGAATATAGCTAGGCTGTGTCGCCTCCACAAGCAACCCCAATTTATCTACCTCAGCTAGCATGATGGGGTAAAAAGGTTAGTGGGAAAGGCTGGGAAAGGCTGGGATAGACTGCCACCTTTGGGTAGGGCCTAGGGGCTGTAGACTAGTCATAGGAAGGCTCCGTAGGGACAGGGATGGGGTGTAGAACAGTCTGCTTCTCAGGGTGGAAGGAAGGGCTGGGGGGTCTGACCTGGTGAGTGTGGCTCAGCATGGCGGCTGAGGTGTCTAAGTTCAATGTAGAAGTCCTCGGGCGGGTACCTGGCCTCCAGAGCACTGATCTGGAAATGGGAGTCTAGTGAGAGGAATGACAGGGAGGAGCCATTATTCCCAAGGCCTGGATGGCAGGAGAAGGGGGTGGGAAGCAAAGGATAGGCGAGGGGCAGGCCAGAAGGAATCAAGGTCTTCATGTAACATCCAGAGGGCTGGGGCATCTATCTTCTCCTCCTCCCTTCCCGCTCCATTCCACCTCTGCTAGGGCAGAAGGAAGAAGCCCTTGAAAAGTGCCAGGCTAAGGATCCTTCTTCATGGTGGCAAATAAACTTTCTGCTTCCACCTGGGAATCTCTATATCCCATCCCTAAACTGGGCGATAACCACGTGCTCCCTGTACACTTAACCACAGGGGAAGCCATGCTCAGGACTCAACTCATTCCATTTGAGATGGGGCAGCTCCCTTCACTACAGAGATCAGGGTGGGACTGGTGGGGAAGATGACTCAAACCACTACTGACCTAACACGTTCACATAGCTGTAGGGGGTCCAGCCTGCTGTGTCTCTGTCAAGGGACTTGTTACTGAGCTGTTTGGAGAGGAGACCCAGTTAATACCTCATGTTTCTGCTGCCCTTCCCCAAGTTGGTGCTTGGCCCAGCCTTTGTGAACCCATCCCTGAGATGCTCCTGAGCTCCTAGGCCCTGGATGGCCAGATGATGTGTTATATTACAAGCTATCATGCTGTAGTTGAGGCCAGTGAGAACAGAATGTGCCCAAACCAAGTTCTCAGGTGCCTGTGGCATACATGGGTAGAAACAGGCGTGTGGGGCTGTGCTGCAGGAAAGGAAGCTCTGTCAGTTCCCCATGTGTAACATGGCATCTCCAACACAGAGGTATAGTTGCTTGCAGGGCTTGCCTGCCTGGGTTATATATGAGAGTTTCTTTCATGTGACTAATGATGCAATACCCTCCCTGCATTCTCTCTTAAAGGTGCCCTTTATGTGAGGCAAGGATGCTACTTCAGACATGGAACCATACTCAGACACACAGGAGCCAGAGGCAAAGCTGGTTCTTGAACTCAGATCCTAGCTGCCTTGTCCCTTCAATGACATCATGCCTACCTTTTGTGCAAATGATCTGCCAGGAGGGGTTCTTGTCTACATAGGGCCAGTCTCAGCCCCTGTGAGGTGAGCCAAACCAGAGGGTCACCAATTGGCCTCCTCTGCAGTAACTTCAGTCTTCTACTGAAAGAATGGCTGACTCTTAAGACAAATGATGACATAGCCTGGAACCTTTGACTGATCCCTGCCTGGTGCCTCTAGCCTGTTGCGGCTTTCATAACATGGCTGTAGTTAATCTCAAGGGCTGCCTGTTGGGCAATTAAATTCTCTACTCTCATCTTAGCTCCTCAGGCTTAAAGCCATACTGAGCCTGGAAACAAGAGTCTTGAGTAGAAGCTGGCAGGCAGAATAGCCAAAGCTATTGGTACCCTGCATGCAACATGCCTGTTTGATAGAAAAGCAGCCCCAGGTCTATGGGCTGATGGTCAGTCCTCAGGGAACAAATGAGGAGGATTCTCAGCTGCAAGGAAGAGCCCAAAAATATGAAAGCTATGCTCCTGTGCCAGGATAGATGGAACAGGAAGCTAGGTATCCTGGGATTGTCACTCACTAAATAGTCCTGCCCTTCTGAGTATGTGTGTGGCACATGCTTAGGTGGGTGTTAGGAAGTGTGTGCAGCAAGAACCCCTCACAAACCTTATCTTTGGTGGGCTGTTGATATCTGTCTCTCAACTCTGCCTCTTACTGGTCCATCAAGGGATGTACCACATGCTATTTGCACATATATGTGCTAAGACATCTCTTTATAAGGTTTGTAATATTTGTAACTAAGGACATCTACCTATTCTATAACCTAGTGCTGTGCTTGGAGCTGTCAGGGAGGACACTGGTCCACCCCCACTCCCCTTTTAGCAGGAACACTACAGTGTTTGAGTTGACATCAGATGTATGTATTTGATGAAATTTATGCCCAAGTTTAAGAGTCATCAAGTAGTTAATTGAATAATGAGTTACAGTCTGTTGCTTTAATACATTGCAGTAATCCTTGGTGAGTATATATATATAGGCATATGGTGTATACAGGTGTGGGATAGGATAGCTACATGTGATATTACTATGTTCTGGTAGGTACTAGTTAACTACACCTGAGGTACAGATAAGTTCCAATGAGTGGGCAATGTGATGTGGTTTCATGGGATATGTTCTTGTCTCCACACAACATACTCTTTGCCTGTTACGTGATTCAGAGTTCTCATGTCCCATGAGTCCTAGAACTACTCTTAATGTATAATTTCCACACAGCCTTTATGTTGGGGTCCAGTTCCTTCTTGGGCAGAGGGGAATGCTAAATGGAGAAAATAGTGGGTGAGGACTGGGGAGCCAGGGGGCCAGTACCTTGGTGGGGCTGTTCCTGTCCAGAGTGCTGGCCTGGCTGGTGGCAGGCCCCACACACGCCAGTGTGTGGTAGCTGGCATTGGAAAGGCACTGGGCATGGCTGCTACTTTGAGACAAATCTGGGAAGAGAACAAGGAGCCATATTCCATCATATACCTGCCCTTGGTTGAGATACCCCCAAACTAATGTTGGGGTTGTGCAATTTTGAGTATCCCCGGCAAAGAGGCAGCTCATCTCCCACATCCTCAAGCTGTGTGGCATCCACTAGCCCTGCAGCAAGCAGGAGAGAGCCTGACAGCATTTGTTCTTACTAATGCCGCCCTCTTTACAGCTCACAGATCAGGCTTGCTGTATAAGGGTGACATGGTCCCCTGGAAGCTGCTGAATGCTGACTCTAATGGCTTTATGTCTTCGAGTTGCTATTTTGGGTGGATTGACTTTGTCTTGATTTCCCTTATGTTCAGACCCTAGTAATAAGTAGAGAACTCCATTCTTGTTGACCCCAGCTCTTCTGAGGATTCTACAGGACTGGGAAAAATCCAGCCCCTCCTGCTCATTGTCATGAACTTCCAAAGTTCTACAAGCCTTGGCCTACATCAGAGGATGTTGCTTTGGCTGGCCCTGGAGTGGCTAGGAGGTCTCTGAATGCATCGTCTATACTGGGGCCAGCTCTTTCTATCCTGTTCTTGGCATAGAGCTATCACACAGAAGGCAACACCTAGCAGGAATGGCACATATGGTCTGGATACTCTGAAATTAAGCAAGCTATGAGCCATTGGAAAGGCACCACTCCCAACAGGGCAGACCTAACCAAAACCAAGGCAGTTTGGGAGCTTGTACTGGTTAGCCAAATATGAAGCACAAAGCTTTCTCTTCAAGGTACCAATCCAGGGGAAGGCAAAGGGTTTGGTGCAGTTCCACACACACCTCACTCAGACTACCAAAGGATGCCCATTGGCATTTCAACCATGCGTGGGCACATGGGGCTCTTGCACACCTGCCAGAGGGAAACTTCCCAAACTTGTAGACCTCTCCTATGTAAGGTACCACCTTTGTCACTGTGCTTCTTGGGCACTCCTTGGGGATGGCCTGAGACCCTCCCGGGGAAAGCAAAAGTGGATAGGGTACAGCTTACCAAGTGCCCTGGCTTCACATGGGGAACCATGCTCTGGGTTGCTTAGGAAAGTTACTACTTACTGTGCATGCTCCTGTAGGCACAGCCGTGTGAGGAAGATGGTGAAGGAGAGAGTGGTACCCAGAC